>JAXGGA010003680.1:0-98652 GCA_038373865.1 Uloborus plumipes | reverse complement strand
GACAGCTCTATTAAATCGTCTTTTTTGAAACGTAGTAAGTATGCCATTTTTAACTAATGCGGATGTACTATTTTGTGGGGGAAAAATTAACCTTAGAAATTTTTAATACTGACAGAATATGTAAATTTGTGAAAAATTACTAATACCTTATTTGACATACCCTGTATACCATACAATTATTGAATACTAAAAATAAAGAGTATAGATAAAAAGCACCGTGAAGCATACAAATATAGCAATGATAAAAATTAAAAATGCATACCGTGGATATTTTACCAAAAACATAACATGAAACAGCATAAATAAAAATAAACAATTCACTTCAATTTGAAACGATATTTTCATCGGCGAGAAAAAAAATCTTATCGTGAATATCAAAATTAGCCAACAACAAAAAAAAACAAAAACAAAATAGGCGCCGAAATGTTTTCACTCTTGCGGTTTTTTATTATTCTTTTCTCGGGAGAGGTAAGCGGGGAAAAATTCAGCAGACGTCACGTGACGGCGTAGATAACGAAATTCTTTATAATCACTTGAAAACGAAATTCTTTATAATCACTTGAAAACGAAATTCTTTATGAACACACTTGAAGCACAATTTTGATGAACATATTAACACACTTAAAGCACAATCTTGATGAACACACACTTTTGTTACGAAACGGTTTTGTTGTCGAAACGGCACACTTTTGTTTCGCATGCAGGCGGCATAATAACGGATCCCACCGTAGGATCCTACGAGACGATTTTCATTGGGCGAAATGGTTGCCGTAAAATAGAGCTTAGCGCCAATGAATGTCAATATTGGCGAAATAACGCTTTTTCCGCTGAGTTTTCTTTTTTCTCATTTTTTTTTTAATTATTTATTTTTTCCGTGGATACGTTTTGTGATAATTTTATTTTTGCGTATCTTTCAACAAATAAATTTTTGGGCAATTGTATTTTTGCTACTTTAAGATTATTCATGGAGATTTTTCATCAACAAACTATGATATAATTTTTACACATGAATTCACGAATTGCTTAGTCTAAAAATTTCCATTTTTGCTGAAATCCTTTTTTCTTTCTATCGATTATTGGACTGCAAATTGATGCTAATTGAATGCGAATTAAATTCTTTGAATTTGTCATAACTTTATAACATCGGTTCCATTCTTTGAATTATATATTTTACTTATATTCTTAAGATTTTTTTTTTTTTTTTTTGTAAAAACGAACATTTCCAAAATTAATGGTTTGAGTGTTAGCAGCTTGACAATTTCACTTGTAAGTAAATACGTACGAATGAGATTTTTTACATAAGTTATTTGTCTTTTTTAATACATCAGTACTCCAATGAAAGCACTTTATTTTTGTAAATGTAAAAAAAGACACTCAGAACAACAATGCTATCTATTGATTCTGCAGAAAGAACAAAATTACTCTCTTTTTTTCAGTATACGTAGTATAAATCCATAAAACACGCATAAGAAGGGGATAACTTAATTTCGTGTTCAAAAGTTACGTGCCAGAAAACAATGAATTTACTTTACCATCATTAAAACAAGAGATTACGAAGCTTAGGGGAAAAAAAGAACAGATTCCAAGAAATAAATTAATCTTACATCTGCTGAATCTCTGCCGTGAATTCTTGAATGCATATAACTTCTTCTGAAATTTTACAGTAGCTGTAAAAGCGCCAAAGCGCAAGATCACGTGAAAAATGCACCAATCGGGAACCGATCACGTGATAGCAACGCACCAATCGGGAAGCTCTCGTAGGATCCTATGGTGGGATGCGTTTTTATGCATGCAGGCGGTGGAAATCGTCGATGATTCAATTGGAGCTTTACTGCTATTAGTAGATTCCTTTAATTTTTTTTTTCTTTCGGCGAAGTCACGGTGAATTAACGGTGTTTAGCGGTGAAACGGTGAATGGCGTCGTAGCACTCCCGGGGGTCGGGATATAGTTGCACACACAGCGGGGAATTCGGCGATTTTTTTCTTTTTATCGTTCAAAACGGAACACTTCTTGTGTCGATGTTAAACGGTGAATTAACGGTGTTTAGCGGTGAAACGGCGAATAGCATCGTAGCACTCCCGGGGTCGGGATATAGTTGCACACACAGCGGGGAATTCGGCGATTTTTCTTTCGATATCAACAGGTGAAGAACACATTACGCAGCAGCACTTCCAGGGGTCGGGACATCGTTGTAGGCGGAGATATCGGCGATACACTTTTCTTTCGATATTAACCAGTGAAGAACATATGGCGTTGTAGCATTCCCAAGGGTCGGGACATCGTTGTAGGCGGAGAAATCGGCAATACTTTTTCTTTCGATATTAACTGGTGAAGAACATATGGCGTTGTAGTTCCCAAGGGTCGGGACATCGTTGTAGGCGCATCATGCGCTGACGTGTAGACGCATCATGCTGAGCGGCTCCACGTTGTAGGCGCATCATTTTTCCGAGGCCGGGCCCCCACGTTGTAGGGTCGGTTTGTGTCTAGCTGTCCGCCCGCCGGTTCCCAGCAATGATGCGAGCGTCGTCAACATCACAGAACATTTATTACTCCACATAACACATAGTACAGTTGTAACACATAGTAACAGGGCACGTACGCTTTCGCGTCGAGGAACAAAACGGACGCGTGCTTCTACATCCACTGTCGGTGTCTCACTCATGCTCGCTAGAGGGCGGCGTTACGCGCGCTCTCTTAAGTGTTGCCACTCATTCCTACATATATATATATATATATATATATATATATATATATATATATATATATAAATGAATGCATGTATCTATGTATGTATGTACCTATGTATGTCCTTTATAGGCTCGAAAACTACCCGTCTGATTTCGCTAAAAATTTCACAGTTTATGTGTGTCCTCATTGGGCACATCAAGAGGCAAACTAATAAAAAAATCTGACATGTAGTTCTTTTTTTATTTAGTTGAAACTTCCACATAAAATCCATTAATTTTTTAAGGCTTTCTTTCATTCAAATCATTATTTAGTGCTTCATCTCAACTTCCCGTGGATAGCTAATTTTGCGTTTGATATTATTGTCTTTGCTTCGCGTGGTTTTTCTGAGGCTCCTCTCAATTAAAATAGTTAAGAAATGCTTCTTTTGTGAGTATTCGCCCTTGAATATATAAGACTTATGTTTTCATTTTTTTTTCAAAAGTAGAAACGAAATTTTTTAGAAAATCATCACAAATAAATAACACACTTAAGTTTGATTTCACGTTGTCCTTCACATCCGATTTAACTGACCACGTTGTCACTAAAAAGTACCTTCTTGGGTTTGCATATTGCATTTTAACCCGGGCGACGCCGTGTATATCCACTAGTCTCTATATGTAAAGTTGACGGTGTTTGTTTGTTTGTTTGTGCGTTTGTAACCGCTGGCCAGAAGCCCCCACAGCACCTACTGACCTGAAACTTGGCACAAAAATTCTAACGTATCCCCGTGTAATGCATCTCGAAGGCCAAATTCTAAATTTCGAATTAGTTATTTTTAAATTAATTAATTAGTCTCATTTTTGATGTATCCGCCATAATTTAGGGGAAAAACCTTCCCCCACCGCAAAATATTATATATCGCTGGAAAGGATTTTTTTTTTCTGAAAAGTTTTAGCACGTTTCTCTACGTTAATTAGAACAGGAGATATTTATTAACCAAATTTATTCAATTGTCAAGGCTTAACTCTGTACGCAAAAGTGAAACACTTGGTCCATTTTCAGCTGGTCACTTGGTCAGCTAGGTCAGCTGCTCTTTTGTCCTGAAGTTACATTAGGGTTTAAATTTGCGTACTGAGATAAGCCTTGAAAATTGACAAAATTTGAATAATTAATATTGCCTGTTACTTAACTTTCTGTCTTTTTGATTTATTTGGCGAATTGATTTAAATTTTAACATGACTTTAAGTGGAATGTAAAAGATTGTGGATCACATTTGAATTAAAGAATATAATAAATTTACTTCAGAGGATTGGAGTGAATTTAAATTTATTCAGTTGACTTCCATTTAATGCATGGGCATCACCGTGTGGATACTGCTGGTTACAACATATTTCTTACATTGCTAACATAATACTATTTACCTGTATTTGAAACAAATCAAGCGCAGAGAATTCGGAGCAAGCTTAATGTAGTCCAATTTAAACGAAGAAAAAGACTTTTGTGTTAGAATTAATTCATTTCCATGAATAAATTTTCTCATTTCAATGAATTGGCCACGGAATAATTTTCCAGAACTTGAGCAAGGAAAAAAAAGATAATTACCAGCGATAGTTTTTTAATTTGGCACCCTTGAACGCTTTTGGTTAAACTTGTTTGTTCTTTTATAATAATTACGATCTAATAAAGACAATCACAAACGTATATAATTGGGAAGTGAAAATAATATGCAGAGCAAAATAAAAACAGCAACAGTAATCATAATATTAACCGTCACATTTTACTAAATCTTTTTTTCATGTCTTGGATTCAAACTCATTTATTCGTAACCCAAAAAGTGTGCAAAAACTTGAGAAACTCGAACGTAACAAGTCTTACACAAGGTCATTAGCTTCCGAATGATTCTTCGTGCAAATATTCTTGAACCTCTCCACGTGAGTAGTAGTGCGTTCAAGAATGAAGATCAATTCTCCTGTAGCCTTGAAGACATTAAAACGCCCCAAACGGAAGGGAAAACTCCGATTCGATTGTTCTAAAACGAAAAAAATGTCAACGAAAAAGGGAAAACGTTTATAGTCTGGTGCTCTATTACGTTCACTTGTAACAGGGTAATTCCACAGGTTTGGGCTGCAGGATGTTGCGTGGAATTTTAATTGCTGGGAATTTTTGAGGGGCATCTGAAAGTATAAGTCGTAAGATGGTTCGTGAAAGATAGATGGCTGATATAAGATAGACATGTTTGCAGGATGACGAATCTTTGGATGGTTGTATCTATTTGTTTGGGCTGCGTTTTGTGTGGAAGTAGTTCGCTGCAGTTTTGCTTCAATGACCTAAGTATGATCAGGAATTTGATCAGAATTGGAACTTGGATTTTGACGTTGTTTACGATTTTGGTAATTGAATGTGCAATGCATAACGAAATCATAAAATTCCAAGGAATATTATGCTACTGCTGAATTATGTTAAATAGAGTTAAATCTGGATAATTCACAGTAGGATTTTCCGCTTTACTCGTTATTCACGGTCTTCGGTAATCTCATTTTTGAGGCTGTAGTGCAGGAATGATTGTTATAACGAGAGACGAATATAAAGCAAAAGCAAATAATAAATTAAAATGTTAAAAAACTGCAACTAAATTGAAGCATAGCTGGAGAACATTCTCGATCAAGGCACCTTTCGAACAAGAAGGGACTTATGAGAACTTGTTCTATCTATTTGGTAGCTACAATGACACCGACAGACACATAGATGCACTACATTAAACTCATTACCACTATTTTTGGGTCGGCAGTTAAAAATGGACATACACGCAAATATATTGTTCTGAAATCAATATAACTATTAATTAGATGAAAGAAACCCTTAACTAATTCATCTGACATTGATAGAATATTGTGATTCATGCTTAATTTGCATACTTTGGTGGCTCCATCTCAGTTATGTCAACTCGAATCAAAAGGTCAGAAAGAATTAGAAAAATTCAGTCACAAAAAGAGGTGTTTTAAAACGAAAAAGTAAAATAATAATTAATAGTTAAAATACAGTAGCAAACAATAGTTTGTAAACATTTTTTAATTCCGTTTTGTCTTGAGTCAAGCCCGTTTTAAGCCCTTTTCCAAACTGCGCAAAGAAGATTCATTCCCGGTTGCAGTGCTACCCTATTCTTTGAATAATCAGGAGTTAAGTCGTAAATCGCTGTGAAGATTTCAGTTGTATAACCTGTTACATTTTCTTCATCAAATCAACGAGTAAAAAAGCGGAATTTAAAATTGAAATTTTTGATAAAGGTTTCTTAAAGTTATGATGTATTGTTACTCGTAATAATTATTTAAGTTAAACAGGCCTTTTTTAAGCAGCTTTACCGTGTGCTGAATAAATGCTCGTTTAAGCCTCGAGGAACCGTGTGTAATCAGTATAAGCTCTCTATATGTTCTTGTTCTTGTCCAATCTTCCTAAGATAACTTTTGTCCTTTTGTTTCTTTTTAGGTTTACAATATACTTAGCAATATAAACATATCAAGACATAATGAAAATGATGAGTTACCGGAAAAGATTGGTAAGTTGTTCCTCTTCTGGTATTCAACTAGCACTTTTGCTGTCTAAGTGCCTAAACCATCCAATAACGTTTCACATTTAATTTTTTTTCAATTTGCTTGGAGATTAACTAACATGTAAGATGAATGACCTCAAAATTTTCATTAATGCATCAAAGATACTTTACTGCTATTCTTAAAAATTAGTGAATAAATAATTTTCCTTCAAATTTTCGGACATGAAATACTTAATAACAATAGTTAAGCTGGATGTTCTCAAGAGCACCCTTGATGTATTAACAGTATTTAGCTACTGGTCTCAGTTTTTCTAGAGTTGCATTAACAATTAATGATGACTAACAATTTTCTCACTTATTTCTAGACATAACACCTATTTTTTCTCCATATTTTTAAGACTTACTTTCCTTTTTTCTTTTCAGTGATGCTTAACTAGTTTTTTTCTTTTTTTCTTGATTCTTTTAACGCACGTTTTTCACATTAAAAGTGCTTCACTGCCTGTATAATAGCGTAGCGCTAAGCGTTGGCACCTTACTACCGTGTGTATGGGCTCAAATCCGACCGAAAATTCTGCGTTCTTTTTTTCAAGATGTAGAAGACCTTAAGTTATACCGTATGATTACGTAACATGGTAAAAATCCCTTGAGTGTCTATTTGGTTTGTAGACTCTTGGATAAATTAAATTCGCAGTGCAGTGCCTCCACCAGATGGGGAAATGGAAGTCAACATTTTCAAATGGTGATGTCATTCGTCGCTGTCATTGCCAATCAAGTGGAGCTGCATGAAAGTTGAAAGACCCTGGAGATTGCACTATGTCTACTAATGATAAATAGCCAATACTGGTTGATCACCGACGAGATGGAATAACAAATATTCGGTTAACAAGCGGAAATTTATGTACCTGTTAGTTTGCAGGAATGCCAGTTTATCCGAGCAGATGTGTTTTAATTTTTAAATTAAGCAAAACTACAATAAAATGAACGAAAGACGTGCATCAAACACTTCTTTTCCCCTATTGAAGCAAACACATCCACAGCTCGATCATGACATCCTGAGACCGCTGTTTCGTCCTTATTTTGGACTATTCAGTCAGGAATAGCCAATAATCGAGCTGGAGGCAGGTATACTCTTATTGTGGCCAAGATTGCCTTCAAACTGGTAGATAAAATGGATCTACCTTACCTTAATGGCGGTAATTCATTGCATAATCCTTCCCCTAAGTCAGATACAATCTTCTAAATAGGAATCTGCACAAATCCATAGTAAATGGGACAAGACAGCTCATAAGCCTCATTAGAAATAACAATAACTGTGAACACAGTAGCTTCTTACGCAGGGAAAAAAAACACGTGTAGCTAACAAGCGGTATTTATTCATATCGAGCAAAAATATTAAGTCAAAGTAAAAAGAAGACATGGCTCAAAATAAGAATCAAACAGCAGCCATATGAATAACCTCTGTCCAACAAGCTACACATGTTTATATGCAATTCAATTTAAAGTCGTGTATGCAAATTCAGCCGGGTTATTGTGAAATTCATTTCTCTTCACCACATTAATGCAAAACTGCTATTCATTATTCTATCAAGGTTTGTTTTTCTCTTCAACAATTGCTATAGTCTGTTACTTTGCAATAGGCACATCAAGGTCACAAATTTTGCGTCGTCTTATTTAAGGTTTGTCGAGTTAGGTTTCCATGGAGACGATACAAAATTTGTGACCTTGATGCGCCTGTTTTAAAGTAACAAACTACTCTTTACTCTCACTCCTTCCTAGGTCTAACGTACCTATTGATGATGAAGGCGTTCAAAGACGGGTTCACCCTCCACGACCCGTCCCTCATAGAGCCCGTCAGCCTGAGCGAAATCCGTAGGAGGGTGGAGGACCTCCGAGATGAAGCGCCCCCTATGGACCTGCGCAGGGAACTGAGCAGGAAATGGGGTGGCCCCTGCAGCCGACAGCCCATCCACGAGATCAGAGACTACTTTGGAGAAAAAATTGCTTTTTATTTTGCCTGGGTGTCCACTCTCATGTCTTCGCTCTGGGTGCCGGCCATCCTCGGAGTGGGGGTTTTCGCCTACGGGCTCACTGAAAGGTCGGTGCGAGAAGTTTGTCAATAATCCATTTATTTGCATTAAACTGACAGCCTGGTTATGTCATCAGGAGTCTGTAGTTTCGTCCTTATCTGCTCAGTGCTAGCCAAAAATTTCAGAGAGAAAACTGGTCGAGTGATTCTTTCAAAAAATGTTTCTCCGTCACAGAAAAGCAGTGTTTGCATACATTGGACTTCCATGTGGGAGTTCTGGGCAATGACGTTGCGGATTTGCTTGCGAAAGAGGGAAGTGATCTTCCTACTGCCGCCTCTGCTGAACTCCCTGCATTTGAGATTATCTCTGTCCGTAAGGCTAGAGCAAACTCAACTTAGACAGTTTCTCTCGCACACGACTGGTATGCCGGTAAACACCCTGGTATGTCCCTCTACAAACAGGACGCATATATCTGCCCAGTCTTCCTTGGCTAGACTACATAACGGCTATATCCAATGTATGAACGTCGGATATAAAGTCAAGACTTTTTCACCTTTCCCCTTTTCCCGTCCTGTTTCACCTGGTCCAAAAATGTATTGGCGCCCCTGCGGAGTTGCCGTGGAGTAAAGGGGCACGTGGAGTTGTGGAACTACTGAGAGACATGGTATAATGGTCAAAATCCCCTAGACCAATAGGACATGTAGCAACAACTACAAAATGACTCAGCAGTCTGGAATTGACCACAACCGAGCTGGAGGCAGACGTCAACTCGTTGAAGCTGAGAGGGAATACAGCCTGTTAGCTAAAGTAAATTTAGCACGCCAGCGATAATCTGTAGCAATGGTACCAGTAACTCGTCAATTGAAAGCAAAGGTTGGGAATCAAACATTAGTCTCAGCTTCAATGAGACGACTTTCGTCTTCAACTTGGTTACTGTCTCTTTCAAACTGATAATCCACAAAAGGACGAAACTGAAGTCTCTAAATGGCATAACTGGGCTGTTGGTATATTGCATGTAGTTCTTCCTTAGATCTAACTTAAGGATGGTAACTTACTGCTTAAATTATTAATTTATTTAGTTATATTTTTAAGCAAGTAACATTGCTTATTAATTTAACTTTGGCGCGGCTTCGTTTATCATTCTATCGTCTTCGCGATGGATTGATAGCAAGTTACGTGATCGATTCCTTTTTGTGGAATATCTTCATCCTCTACACGTTTAAAAAAGTTTTTAAATGCACTTGCGTGCTTAAATGATCATATTTTGGACCAAGATTTAGAAAAAAATAATTAAATACGATACGATACACAAAAAGTATGACATATGGTGCATTATATTAACCATTTGGTTTGCATAAGATCAATAATGTTTGCTAATCACGCTTGAGATACATCACTGATGTGTACACAAAAAGACAGAGAGAGAGATTTATGTTGCCGCTTAAGTGTTGCAACGAGGAAATCGTATAATATACGGAATACCTAACTAATCAGCAGATTAATTATGCTAATCTTTTTGGTAAAGTAAGTTAAGTATAAGCTTTTTTTTTTTTAGTTAATCTGCAGATTATCTGTATTGGTGGATCTTTCGATCAGACTTATTTATTTATTTTCAATTCAAGATCCGCTTTTTTAACACTTCCCACGACCCCATTTTGATCCGTGAAACAGCTTTACCATTAATTTATTAAAAGAAACATATTCATCAGTTTTTATTTTTGTTTAACAGAGCTGGATTTTGTGATTATGTTTTATAAGTTAGTTGGATTTGTCTCGAACATTTCTTTAATTAAATATAGTAATGACATTTAGTACATGCAGTGGACACTGGTTAATTAAATCAGTGGTTACTTGAACCAGTCAGTTTAATGAATTAAATTGCCAAAAGCAGAACAATATGTACCTTTATTGAATTATCCGCTTTATTGAATCAAATCTGTTTAGTACAAACGTGTTTACCTCAGTGGCGCCCTTTTACATTGTAAGTAAATGATAGTAGAAATGTGGTAATTGACTTATGTAACCATTCTTAAAAAGATTTTGAGGGAAATGGAAAAAAGCACCGATACGCGAAATATCTTTACAAATTTTACCGTTAACGGTTTAAATATTAAAAAGAGCGAAAAAGGGAACCGTTTTTCTAGTTGTGCCAAACCACCTTTGTTATACGCAAAGCCCGAAGGGTTCTTCTTTCTCATTCTAACTGAATCTGAAGACACAAGTTGGTAAGTTGTCAGAGATACAGGGTGCGGCGGAGAAAACTGCTGATTTGAAAAGTCAATAAAAGAAAATATACTTCGTGTATCATTTTATTTCTTTTTATAAGATATTGTACCTATTCTGAATTTTCATTTTAACTAGATTTAAAAAGTAAATCGGGCAAATGGCGGCCCCCATTATTGATGCACTGATCTACCCTAGATTTGAAGTTCTGTTCCACTCTTTCGAGCATATCGGCTGAGATGTTGGCGATAGCATGCCGGATGTTATTCTTGAGGTGTTGCAGGGTTCAGGGATTGTTGTAAACGATCGATTTGAGAAACCCCCATAAAAAATAGTCGCAGGGTGACAAATCAGGGGAGCGCGCCGGCCACGGTACGTTACTTCTCAAGGAGACGTTACTACGTCTCCTTGAGTAATACTTTTGCGTCCTAAAAGCAAAAGTATTATTAAACTTTTGAACCACAGCAAATTTGTAGGAATCAAACTGGAGTTCATCGTGAAGAATTCGTCTCAGTGTACAATCAGAAATCCTCAGAGCAGCATCGTGTTTACTCGCCGAACGAGTGGGAGAGCGCAAAAACGACTCCCTCACTTTCTCGACGTTTTCTGGAGTTTTAAAAATCCATTGACGTCCTGGACCTTTTTTTTTTTTTTTTTGCCCCACTCCCACTTTTCCTGAATGTTTTTACTCACAAAACAGTCGATTCCAGGCCAGGAATGGGACCCCCGGAATGAATTTTGAACCGAGTTCGGAAGGCACGTTGAGTGGCGACCACCGAATGATTGCTTGAAAAGTAAGCCTTGTCTGCGAACGCTCGTTGCTCCTTTGTCCAACGCATGGCGACAACTAAATTGTCAGATAACAAAACTTCAGGACCCCCTCTTTAAAATGAGACCCACCCCACTCCTTTCTGACCACGCCTTGCTAATTAGCATCCAATTAAAATCAGCAAGTTTCTCTGCTACACCCTATACAACTAACTAAAAGTAACAAAAATGATTAAAAAAAAACTCAAACATGATTTTATGGATAAAAGAGAAAATCAAAATGAAAGAAAAGTTGTTGCGAAGAACACAATCTTTTTAAAGCATAATCTTCCGACCCCAAAAGAAATGTGTCCTTCAGGTCGATACCCCAAGGTTAAGAATCCTTGAATGTGTGTACGTTAACGAAAGAGCACGCACCAAAATTTTTATACTACACTTATTCTTCTATGCCTAGAAAATATGTCGTTGTATTTTAATGCTCAAAGCACCATCAATACGTCAGTAAAAAATTCACGAAAATTTAACTAAATTTTCCATCCGAAGTTTGTGAGGTACAAACAAGCAAATTCAATTCTTTAGCAAGGTTGCCTCAAGCTTAAATATTTGAAAGGGAGAAATTTTTAATTTACCAAATGAAAATACAAATTTAATCGAATGGTAAAATATGAATATACGCTTACATGCAATAAGAAAACATATTAGGCATCATTTAAAAAATAATTAAAAAGAAAAAAAAGATTGCAATTTTGCAATACTGTTTCCAAAGTTTTCAAATCAGGAAATCACAGTGACCCCCGTAACCCCCGTCGGAGTACCCTTGCTTTTTAGATATGAATACGTAAGTGAACTTTGAATGGCGAAAGCATGTTTATAGTTTTTACAAAGAAAGTTACGAACATTTAACTGAATAAGTAATAATGACATACAGGGTGATTCAGAATTCATCATCAATATTTGGTGAGGTGGTAGGGAATAGAAAAGTAAGGATATTTTATATTGGAAAGTATGGGCGCAGACGAACGTATGGTGGTGTAGAGGGCGCTGTGTGTACAAAACTCCCATGCATAAGCACGGCTTTTTGACGCGTGCGGTTAATGGCCATTCTACAAGGTGATTTTGTTGGAGAAACATGAACCGGTGTACGTGAAATAAACTAGCAGACATACGTGTAACCCACGGTGCGGTAGCAGAAAATTTCGAGTATAAACGTTGCATACGATTGCCAAGCTTAGACATATCCCTCCTTCCGCACCGTGAGTTACACGTATATCTGCTATTTTATTTCAAGTACACCAGTTCATGTTTCTCCAACAAATCACCTTGTAGAATGACCATTAACTGCACGCGTCAAAAAGCCGTGCTTATGTATGGGAGTTTTGTACACACAGCGCCCTCTGCACCACCATACGTTCGTCTGCGCCCATACTTTCCAATAAAAAAATAATCTTATTTTTCTATTCCCTACCACCCCACCAAATATTGATTCGGAATCGCCCTGTCGAATAGCTTGATGTTCATGCTTAGATAAAATTGAAGAATTAATCTTTTAGGTTGGAAAACGTTGATGCAAAAGGCATAATATACGTCATAGAAATAGTGAAGCAGTCAAGTGACAACGCACTGACGCCAGGATTTGCCGCCATCATTTGCCTTTGGGGTAGGATTTAAAGCATTCGCTTGAGCAAAAATGCTGCTGTGTTGCATGATTGCATGTATAGACGTGTAGCAAAACGATTAAATGCGATGAGCTGCTCTGTGTTTTATATGAAAAGGCAGTTAATAACCAAATAATAAGTCACCTATTGCCAAATATACGTCGATATTCCCCAATATAATCGAGCTCTTTATACTGAATGGATATTTTTTTTAAAGTTTTTTTTAACTTCTTTAGGCGGATGAGTCATATTTTGCAATGGGACAAAGCAATTGAACTCGCGACAGTTACCGT
This sequence comes from Uloborus plumipes, assembly GCA_038373865.1. Classification (NCBI taxonomy): domain Eukaryota; kingdom Metazoa; phylum Arthropoda; class Arachnida; order Araneae; family Uloboridae; genus Uloborus; species Uloborus plumipes. Next base: position 85,471 of record JAXGGA010003680.1, on the reverse strand, counting down.
TGCAGACGCTTCTGTATATTAGTATTGTAGATATATTGTGTATGGTACGTACATAGATACACATGTAAGTTGGCTTTTTTTTTTTTTTTTTTTTGAGATGAAAAAAAAAGATTCCAAACATACACACGTAATTGTTCAAGTTCCCACTTGTAGGCACCCCCGCAGTGCCACTGCTTCTTCTCTTTTTTTTTCAAAGCATGAAACAAAAATTAACTGATGAAAAATATTTATTTAAAATAAGCAAAAATGTAGTCAAACATAATTAATATTTAGTACATTTTCAAAATATCCAAAAGGTACAATATGTAGTTCATGAAGAAGTTTTCAAAATACTTGGAAAATAAATTGAAGCTCATTTAATGAAACATATTTATTCTAACTAAATGAGCCAACAATAAGTGGTGAAAAAAATACTGTTAAAATTTTGAGCTAAAAGTCAAGAAGAAGAAACAAAATAAAATATTTTACTGAAATATCTAAGCGTGATATTTCTGCTTCTAATTATCACTTTGACTGCCATGGCTATCATATGCGATATCCAGTGATATTTCCGTTGAGACACTGGCTATCCGATATGATAGCCAGGGTGTTTCTGCACTTCAGGCTATGGCTATCAAAGATGTTATCAGTTACATGAAAATCGTATTGGAGTTTGATTGTTGGGCTCCCTACGATGTGTTAGGTATACGTGGTTTGAGCAAATTGATATATGTGACGATTTTATGAGCTAAGTTTTATGAAAAATTAAATATTTGAAACATGCAACAAAAAAGGAATATATATAAATAGAGAGAGAGTATGTAATAAATATATATAAAATATCCGCGTCAGAATCAAATAAATCAAAGTCTTCATCATCCCATGAATCATAGAATCTCATAGCCGCAGCTTCAATTTCTTCAGAAGTTAACTTTCTCTTGCTCATTGTAATAAAAATTCAAATAATTCTAACCTAAAAAAATAATAGAAATAAAATCATATAAATAAAATAATAAAAAACAAACTTTATTGATAAATGACGAATTTAGCTGGCTATCAAATAAGATAGCCATGGCCACGCATGGAAGAATTTACACTAACTTTCCTGGTGTGCTTTGGCTATCATTTTTGGTAGCCAGAATGAAAATCCCCCCATGTGTTACAAAATGAGTCAGATTGAAAAATATTGTTTTTATATATAGTTTTATGTTGAAAAAAATACAAATTACACAAAAAAAAGTTTGGCCCCGTAGTGAACATTTGCTATTTCGGCTTGGCAGTCAAAGTGTTAAAGGCGAACAAAATCGTACTTTTGCATATAATTCATTTAATATATAAAATTCTATTTTCGAAAGCAATATAATATATAAAGGCACAAACGCCCTTAAAAAAGGAAAAAAAATCCTTCAAATTATACAAATAAAGAATTGAAGTTCCGAACAAATTTTAAAATCTTGCTTTTTTTTGCATGGAAAATTAAATTACAATTCATCGTTTTTCTTTAATAATATTTGCAATTGTGGATTTCAAGTTTTCTCGATTTGTCAAGTTTTCTCGCAACTGTGCTTGCGTTATTTGCTAACGGTTCTTTCGGAATATGTCATGCGTAAATTCTGATGATTAAAATAAACGGTTTACTGCTATAAGCTTTATTCTACATATTTTTAATGCATGCACTTATTCTTAGTTTGAAGGGTTAAGACTTCATCCGAAGTACCTTATCTTAAGTAAATTTTACAATTGAAAATACTGCAAGCTTTTATCTCCCAAGCTCTAGAGAAACAATAGTATCTGAAATATTATCTCGAAAGTAAGATAACATTTATGTCTCGAACACTTTTTTCCTTGTCGTGCAGGTACAATATTTATGGAAGTTTGGAAAAGAAGACAGATATCTCTAGCTCGTCAATGGTACGTCGACAACTTTGATAATGTGGAACCGGATAGACCCCAGTTTTATGGAACCAAGGGACACATTAATCAGTTCACAAAACAGTTTATCCTTCATTATCCATTTCAGAAACGAATGCTAAAGTATACTGTTTCACTTTCAGTTTTGCTTTTTATGGTAAGACATTACACAATCGCATGGGTACAATAAGATTAATACAATATTAAGATATGTTTATCTATATACATAAAAGACTACTTTTGAAAACGTATGTCCGGGGTAATCTTCCAAACTACTGAACCGATTTTAACCATTTTTTCACCGTAGATAGCTACAGTAACAGGGAGCAGGATAAGCTATAATTTATTTCTAAAAAGCTTAGTTTAAAAAAGTTATTATGGAAAACAGTTAATTTTATGTCATTTCCCCATTAAATGATTAAATTTTCAACCCATTGTTGCAAAAATTTGGTGCCATGCAGCAACAATATTGATTGTAATCATTTTTGAACCAAGGCTTCTCCGGAGTAAGTATGGAATTTATTGCCTTCTAAGGATTTTTATATTTATCTGAGCCAACAATCGCTAACTGGTGAAATAAAAAAAAAATTGATTTTGGCAATAGTTAGAGAATAGAAAGTGTTTATAGTCAAAAAAATTTCTAAATTAGGTACATAAGATGTTTTCACCTCACCAATGTTGTCACGAGGATAGAAACTAATAATGGGACTTATTTAAAGAGCAATATTTGGAAATGGTTAATTTCAGTGCGATTGATACTGTAAATATATATTTATTTTAATATACCAAGCTTATAACATTTCCTATTTACTCAAACATTATTTGTAACTTGCTATTTTTTTTTTTAGCTTGCATTATTTTTTTTTACAGTTTATCCATAACATAGCCATTGTTTACAGAAGTAACCATTATGTTTATAGATATACACTTTAGTGTTGGGAAATTTATGAATGAGTTTCACTAAACCACCCTACACCCATAGAAACCCGGGCAGTGCCGGGTACCCGGCTAGTTTTATACATAAGTAAACTATATGCATGTTAGCTCTGCGTATATCAGATGACCATTCATATATATCTAGATCCACCCCTACCAGAGCCTGATTACCGCAGGGGCACGAGGGGTAAAATCATAAAATATAGCAATATTTTATGATTTTAACGAAGCCTAAATATATATTTACTGTCATCACGAAAAAGATTCAGGTAAAAATTAGAAAAAAAAAAGTTTGGTATTTATTACATAAATAAATAAAAAATATATATATCAAAAATAGGAACCTTACAGATCCAGCGCAAAACTTCTACTTTCCCCTAAAGCTACACTTAAACTATGTACTATGGCTGCAGCTATAGAGCACATTTTTTAAACAGAAAATTATAATTTGTAGATAAAACCGGTCATTAATAAAAATTAATATAATTTCTATAATGGTAAAAAGAATTGAAATTACCTAAAATATAAGTGTGTAGTTAATACAATAAATTTTATATTTTGAAAGCATGGGTTATATCTAAGTGCTTATAATGCTAAAGGAAAAGGTTAAAACAAAAGTTAAGCAATGCACATTTTTGTTTAAAAATAAGCACTATTGAGAAGATGTTTTAAATCTTCGCAAGCCCATTCCGCAGTTGTAACTTTAAGTCCGAAAAACTAAAAAGTTAAATTTATCTTTAAATGCGGGTGCTAGATAAAAGACCTAAAAAATGTTAGGAAACTAAACTTAAATTCGATGTTTTAGAAGCAGTGCTAGCATAAATCTAGGGAATGCAAATACGTATTAATATAATTGGAAAAGTTGAAGCCTTCAAAGAAGCACAAGATTATTTTTTATGATGTGTGAATACAGGGCTGTATGTTGACGATAAAGCAATGCTCCGTGCCTTTCAATTTATACGTGTGTAAAAATAATAGCAAGAAGGAAAAGGCACCTGTTATGTATCGTTGTGTTCTCCAAAAATACAGAACTATGTAAGAACTTAAGTATATTAAAACACAACAATTGCGCAAAAACTTTTGTCACCAACGTTAAACTATTAACAAAAACGAATAGTTTCACTATATTATATTTACAAGTACAGTACCAATGTTCTAACAATGTAAGAGTAAACCCATTTATAGCACAGTCACAGACTGTCTCCAGTCAAACACAGACCAATAGTATCTTAAATATCATTACCTGCATCCGAACGCACAATCCAGGAATCCTACATGTCTCAGACGGGAGAGGTCGAAACATCCTAAAATATTAAAGTTTTGTCATGAAATTTACCTCAATGTTTCCATCTCAATGACAATTATTTGCTAACTAGCAAAAATACCCGGCGTTGCCTGGGCCAGTAAAAATATTGAGAAACAATTTATAATCACCTTTTTTTTTCCTAAACTAAAAGAACTCAAAACGTACCGCTTTGACGATTTAAAATGTCGCTAAATTTGCGGTAACTGTTTTGGGATACCTAGGATAATTTTGCTCCCCTCCCTACTTTATGAAAATATGCTTAGGTATTATAAAGTCAGTAATTTTTGTCAAAGAAAAATTGTCATTTAATGCTGAGAAAATATTGCTGACCATGAAATGACGCTAAAAGTTTTTGTCATAAGTGATTTCGAAATTAGTAGGGAGCATTTGACAATTATTCGTGCGAAAAACACAAATTAATGGTAGTTTTAGTTTTGAGAGTTTGATTAATTTCGTATGCGGATTACTTTACGCTTTGACTTAAGTTTTAAAAGTTTATTAATGACAACGTACGGAATCGGCAAAAAAAAAAAAAAAAACTGAACTTTTCTTCAACTATGGGAGTATTATCTCGATGATTAAGATTTTGGCGCAGTTTACAAATATCAGACAACAATCGTTTTATTTTAGTTATATCGTGTAAGAAGCAAAGTATTATTACATAGTCTTTGGCGCCAAAACTGGCGTCCGTTGAAAAATTACCCATAATCTTAGTTATAATATTCTTGCAACAAATTCGGCAAGATACCTGTTCGATTGGATTCTAAGTGACCAATTGTAAGTACCCGCCCAATCAGCGCAAACATATTTTTAAAAATACCGTAAAATTGTATTTTTTATCCGTTACCTGATTAAGCAGGACCGACAAATTTACGAAACTTGTGAAAATAATTGATACAGTGAACAATTTACTAATAAAGGAATACAATTTATTCTAAAAAAATAATATTTTCACGCAGCAATGCACATTAAGAAATACATTGCTTAAGGATAAATATTCTACTTACACAACTAAGACTACAAAACGTTTTAAATACAAATCCTGGTAAAAGCCTGGATATTCCCCATGAAGCTGGAAAAAAAAACCTTCATGATTTGACTTGAGAAAAGATTTGAACATTAAATACGGAAAGAAGAAATGATGCTCGCAATTTTAGCTTGCGACAGGGAGTTGAGATGATACACTAAATACTGAATTAGTTTGTTGGAAGCCTTGGCGGATTTATGCGAAAAATGTGCTTAAATTGGAATGAAAAAAGCGCTACCAATCGAACTTTTTCGAATATCGTTATAAATTATAGCCTATGTGTTATTCTGATGTATAAGCTACATTATGGTTAAAGTTCCATTAAAATCCATTCAGTAGTTTTTGCGTGAAAGAGGAACAAACATCCATACATCCATACATCCATCCAAACTTTCGCATATATAATAGTAGTAAGATTACACTGGTCTACAATAAAAAAAAAAAAAAACCTTTTTCTTCTGTCAAATGGAGAAAAACACCTGATCTTAGTGTAACACGATGCACTAAATTCAAATATGGAAGCAGTTTTTCTCCATCACCCATAGCTTTTTTGTAACATTCAACTGAAATTTGAAAGAAATGCGCATATCCACATGCATGACTTAGGCAGGAATTCAAGTGAAACACGGACGATCGCAACTCACCAAAGCAATCGCAAATTCCCAAATTTGGATACGTTGCAATCGCTACGAGATGCAACTCTAATGTAATTCGACTTCCAGTAGCGATTGCAATTTGCGATCACCTCGAAGCGATTGCAATGGTGTTTCACTTGAATTCTGCTCTTATACGAAAAAAAAATTGTCCAAACCATAGTCATTGTTCATTTCGTTTTGTAATTGGCATCAGGGCCAAAATCCTTGTTAACCAGTGTTATCATTGAGAGAGAAATGAGTTCTGTAAAAATGCTTTCTCTGCTAGAGTAGTATCGATGCTGGGAAAACAATCCTTCGTTGTGACAGCGTTGATCTGTCTGAAAGTAGAAAGATGCAACGTACCTGTGGAAGCAAGTGTTTCCACAACCAATGAAATACATCATTTTGAATAAATACATGCTATAAAACATCTATTGCAACAAGAGTTCATGCAGAAAGCTAGTAGCGAATTTACCATGTTGCAAATGCTGCAGTTGCGAGGGGCACCCACATCATAGAAACCATGATGGGGATCCAAAATCGCACAAAAAATATTTTGCGTAGTTCTTTTCGTCTCTAATTGGCCCTCACAAGAGCATTGCGCCGGGCATTATATCCACAGACCTCTATACTAACTGGACCGCGCATCGCAGGCTCTGACACACAGAGAAGAAGAAGCGAATAGAAGCTCCCGAGATCCGCCATACGTACCCCCAACACGAAGCGAAACTAGTGTTTGGCGTATTGAGATACGAACTTTAAATTTCGTATTTCACCAAATGCAAGCGATAAAACTTCTGTATGTTGAAAAAATAGCGGCAAAACGTGTAGCATCGTTTTAACGGAACAGAAATTACATCATCATTCGTAAATTTGACGGAATTTAAACTATATAAAACAAGGAATGTTTAAATCGTATTGAGATTGTCTGCACTATCATGCCGTTTTAGATTTTTTTTTTTTTTTTGTAATATTGCATTTAAACGCCTAAACATTCTGTTTTATTTTGTTTTTATTGTTTTTTCTAACTATAAAACTGGATTTTAATACATCGTTTAGATAAAATTACTGAAGGTAATGTTCCTGTTCTAAAGGCGTGGAGTCCAGTTTTTTGACAATTTTAAATATTTCGGACGATGAAACTAGTGCATAATTGTAACGATTGAGTTTTAGCACCCCATGCTTTTGAAGAGTGATATTAATTTTCTCGTCAGTAATTTATTGTTATGTTAAAAATTATTTTTTACTTTTTAGTCGATTATCTGTAAAAGCGTGTTTTTTAGCTTTTTTTTTTTGCAAAACTATTATTCACATTACATGCGGTGTAAAACTTCAGAAAATAAAATTTAAATACCCAAGTGGTTTTTTTTTTTAAGTTAGAAAAGCTTGTAAAAAAATATAGAGCTTTACTTATCTGTTAACTTAAGATCATGAATCCGTCCCATTTACTATTTCATACTAAAATGAGTATTTAAGATTCATGTAATGTGTTATTTATATTTAAGAAAAATTTAACATTCTAATGTTTTCCACTACATTAAAACTACTTTAGATGTTACATTAGGAACAATCCAAATTAAATTTGCACTATGGAACTTCAATGTAACTGATTTATATCATAAAAATATATATTTGTTAACAAACTATCTTATGCAATTTATTATTTTGTTGCAGAATGTTCAGTATTGAGCAGAACATAAAATGAGGTTTTGAGAAATTAGTTACTGGCTGTGCAGAATAAGCAGCGCACCAAATATCCAGTGTACCCCAATATAGATGTTATAAAAATACTTGTCAATTAGTTGTGTTCTGTTTTGATAATTGTTTCATGAAAGCCACTGATTCAATTAACAGCATCTAGTGTAATAACTGCCCCGACTCTTTTATAAATGAAAAATAGTATGAAAAACACAGCTTTAAGTGTAAATAGTTTAATTAAGTACAATATTTAATGATATCAACAAGTAAAACAAGATCATTTCTTTATTTTGATAACACAAAGTAGATATAAAAAAGCTGAAAAAATAAGCATCAATTTTAATCAATGCTTTAAACAAAATCTTGACTGATTTATAATGAAATCAACCAAACTATTTAAAACACTGGAGCTAAATCTTAAAATTAACATTACTGCATCTGAATGAAATTTAATTTTGATTTTAACAAAAAAAAGTCTTTTTGCAGTTTGGTGATTCAAAAGTTTTAGTCAATATTTTTTAATTACCATGCAGACCAAAATAAATGCATTTCATGCAGCTTTTAAATTTCTTCTTACTTTAAAACTAACTGGTGTTGAAATTGAAGTAATTTTATAAAATATAGGCAACGACTTGCAACGAAATTTTAATTTAAAATCAAAGCAAAAAGGAGTTTTCTTTTATTCTGCTACTTTAAATACCATGTTTAAACTGTTTAAATCCCTTTAAATACTGTTTAAATCCCTGAGCACGTTTGCAAAAAAAAAAAAGATTACAAAGATAAATGAATCTATAACTCCTAATTGCTGCTGAATGTGCATGAAATTTTTGTGTTTAATCTATATTACTCACCTATGAATAAATTTTCCAGGCGTTTTCTGTCTGCAATGTTTATAACTGCAGTTTATTGCACTGCAAGTGGGCATAGTTTAAGATGAAAAAAAGCAACACGCAAAAATAAAACTATTAAAGGAAAATACAATATAAGCAATAATAGGACAAGAAACTTAAGTTCATTAAAAAATAACAATAGCAAATTAAAACGATTAAATAAAACGAAGCAAGTGTTAGAAATATTATCTCGTGTGATTATATTTCCCATGTATACAGGGTGGTCCTAAACTCATGGTACAAACTTTTAGGGTAGGTCAAGGGCATTGTAACAATGACTTTTTGTATAGGAATGTATAGTCGCAAGTGACGTGGTGAGGCGTAAACAGGGGAAATGACAGCCGAAAGGAAAAACAAAGATTTTATTCAAAGCGTTGTTGACAATTGTCATATTTACATTAAGTGTTCAAAATTGCGTCCACCAGTAGCGATACATGCATGACAGCGTCGGTGGAGCGATTGGCGTACACGTTCAAAGATGCCTGGCATTTCACGCACACTTGCAGCAGCTACGTGAAATGCCAGGCAGTGCGTGAAATGCCAGGCATCTTTGAACGTGTACGCCAATCGCTCCACCGACGCTGTCAAGCATGTATCGCTACTGGTGGACGCAATTTTGAACACTTAATGTAAATATGACAATTGTCAACAACGCTTTGAATAAAATCTTTGTTTTTCCTTTCGGCTGTCATTTCCCCTGTTTACGACTCACCGCGTCACTTGCGACTATACATTCCTATACAAAAAGTCATTGTTACAATGCCCTTGACCTACCCTAAAAGTTTGTACCATGAGTTTAGGACCACCCTGTATATTGTTTTTCTGTTACTAGTGTTATTTGCCATCACTGTATTGTAGAAGTATTTTGGCAGCGCTATTATATTATCACGTTCAGCTGGCTCGCCAAAATCAAATTCTTTTCTTTTATGTATTTTAGTTTTCCACTTAAGCCTAATAAATGTTAACAGGTTATGGGGCTCCAGCTCGCTAAATGCGCTAAGATTAAGTAAAGTGGAATTAGAAAATTCGCGGAAACTGCAATAGATAACTTCGTCGATCGCTCGGAACTGTATTTACTTCTTAAAATGGAGCAGGGTAAAATCCCCGTTAAGCCATTAGTGGGCAGAAGTGACTGGCCCATCTGGAAGTACAGAATACGGTTCGTATTGAATCATTACACTGATGCTCTAGACGTCGTCGAAGGAAGATTGCAGCCGCCAATAGTATTGGGAGTAGCAGATGATGCGAGTCTGAAGAAAGAGAAAGCATTCCACAAAGCAAATAACAGTGCCATGATGGTTTTCACTAACTCAATGACAGAAGATACATTGCAAAAGGTGATGAGATTCAATACCGCAAGAGATGTTTGGCTCGAGTTGAACAGGATTTTCGAAGACTCCTCGGACAACCAACTGTATAACATCTGTTTGCAATTCTTTAAGTTAAGCTGGTCAGAGGGTAATATGGCAGATCATCTATCTAAACTGAAAAATTTGTGGAATGATCTCAACAGTGGACTCGAAAACAAAAAGGAAAGTAGACTCCCAGAAATGCTCTTAATATGCAAGATATTGGATATACTTCCTGTCAGTTATCGCTCTTTCAAGTCAAGTTGGTTGCTTCTAAGTGATGAAAAGAGAACACTAGATGAGCTAACAACACAGCTATGTACACATGAGAGAGAGCTTAAGAAGGATTCCAGACTGACGGAAGATAAAGACCAAGAAGCCCTAGCAGCCTGTTCAGAATCAAAATACAAGTCCTTCAACAGCAAGAAGAGTAACAGCAAGTGCAACTATTGCCATCAAAAGGGACATTGGGTAAAAACCTGCAAGAAATGGCTCTCGGACGGAAGACCTCCGAAACCAAACCACCCAAGTGACAGTAAAGGCAGTAATTCTGTAGTAGACATGACACTCTTGGCTGTAGACGAGGAGGTATTATCTGCAGAAAATAGCACCGAAGACTGGTACATTGACAATGGTGCATCGAAGCACGTCACGAATAACAAGGACTGCTTCGTAAATTTTCAAAAGTTTGAAGTTCCTCACAGCATTACAGTAGCCAATGGGAAAACATTAGCAGCCATTGGACAAGGCAAAATAAAAATTGTTGCAACTGTAAATGGAAAGGATCAAGTCATGTTTCTAGAAAACGTTTGGTACGTTCCAGAAATTAGTAAAAATTTGTTCTCTGTTCTCGCAGCACAAGACAGAAATCAGAACAGTATATTTGAGTCAACATTCAAAGATTGCTACTTAAAGATAGATGGAAAAGTAGTTCTTCATGGCATACGAGATCCTGGAGGTGGTCTATTCAAGGCGGTTATTAGAAGTTTAGTACCAGAATCTAAAGTTGATGTGAACATGACCGTAAGTGATGACCAAATTCTCCAACTTTATCATGAAAGGTATGGCCATCAAGATAAGCAACACATAAGATCCATCACAGCAAAAGAATTGAATGTCAAGATCAAAGCTGATACAAAAATATGCAAAGCTTGTGTCTACGGCAAAGCCTACCGTTTGAAATTTGGCGCAAGAAAGAAACCCACAAAAGCTGGATATGAAAATGGGAAGGTTAAAGATGATACTTCTCAAGAAGATAAAGAAGGGTCACAGCAGGTAGATATGAGACCCAGAAGAAATATCACAGCCCCTAAATGGACCAAATATTATGTTATGAAAGGCTATAGTAAGATGCCTAAAGAAAACTGTCCAGAAGTAAATAAAGTAACTGGAAATAATGGTGGCTCTAAGAATATTTACAGTAAGGAGCCACTGGAAGCAACTGGTATGTCGAACGCCAAGGGAGCTTCGACACCATTAGATTCAGGCATGAAATATTTGCATGCAACAGAAGATAATAAGTTGAATGCCGCAGAAGCTTTGAAGTATAGAAAAGCTATCGGAGGGCTCTTATACTTGGCAGGCGGAACAAGATATGATTTAGCTTTCGCTTCAAAATTCATGGGATGCACTTCGATATAAGTCCCTTTGGCGATCTAACTAGATCCCGCGCCAAGATCAATAAATTCATGAGCCAGTTCAACAGTTGTTCAAGTAAGGAATACTGGACTGGGACTGGTATGCAGAAGAAGTCCTTATTGAACCAGAAATTTGGTATAGGACTAAGGGAAATTTAATCAAGGGGGGGTGTTAGAAATATTATCTCGTGTGATTATATTTCCCATGTATATATTGTTTTTCTGTTACTAGTGTTATTTGCCATCACTGTATTGTAGAAGTATTTTGGCAGCGCTATTATATTATCACGTTCAGCTGGCTCGCCAAAATCAAATTCTTTTCTTTTATGTATTTTAGTTTTCCACTTAAACCTAATAAATGTTAACAGCAAGAACAGTTGAACAGAGCGCTTTAATAAACCTAGTGTTCTTTCGCGCGCAACAGAGATTAGCGCGGCAGATTTGGGGGTGAGCAAGATGGCGTTCAACTCACTTCAGCTCGAAGCCGCCAATGAGCGGTCCAGTTAGTATACAGGTCAGTGATTATATCTGTAAGGCAGGGATTCAAGTGAAACAGCACTGCGATCGCTTCGAATTGCAATCGCTACTGGAAGTGAATTACATTATCATCAACTTAACTTGGCACTGACGTCACTACGAGCGGAGCCAATAAGAGCTCACAAGCAGTCAGCAATCTCCTCTTATTCGCTAAGTAGGCTGTGACGTTTTATCTAGCTCGTTTTTCATAGGCAAACTTCACGCTGACGTCACAATGTTTTTATCAAGAAACGTTCTAATGTAATTCATTTCCAGTAGCGATTGCAGTTTGCGATAGCCTGTTTCACTTGAATCCCTGCCTAAATCCGTCACTAGAGAGCTCATTTTTGACTACGCACTCATTTTAAAAGCTCTGATAGAATTTGCGTTGCTGCCATTAAATAAGTCTTTAATTTTGCATGCAAAAAATTTGAATCGAATTGAAATCGAAGGCAAAATCTCTCTCTTAAAATTAAATTATTAACAGACAGTTAAATTCATTCAAGATAATTAGTGCAATAGTGGAAGCTAAACTCATTATGAAGGTTACATAGCTGTAGGCATCGTTTCTCCCATTTTGTGACTTAGTAGAGTACGAGTAACTGTAAATGTTGCTGCATTTTAAATATGCACTAAAATACTTTTGCATATAAGATGCAACAATGCAAACATTAATCAAAAAGAAGCATATACTTGAAAAACAGGGTAACAAACTTGAAATAAATAAGTTGTTCAATCTACTGCAAGTAATTATTGAAATAGAGTAAAAAGTTTTAAGCTACGAAAAGTTTATTTTTGAACTCGTACTAGTTGTACCGTACCAAGTGCAGTCGCTCGCTGGTATTCTAATTTCACATTAGCTACCAGTTTTTGTTGACTCTCTTTGCTATATAAGAGGATTTTTGCCTCTAGCTCGTTCAATTCCTATTCCATTCTGATGAGTGCATAATAAGCTCGAAACTGCAGTCCATGGATGGGATAACGAGCTGGTGGTGTATTGAAGATTATAGCTTTTTTTTTTTTTTTTGGCCATGAAGGAGCTTAATAATTCGGTTATCAGGAGTGTTATCAAATAGCAAGAAAAATCTTTTACGCAAAATATTGAATTTTGAACTTGGATTTAAAGTCTGAGGATCATTATATCCCCCTCCTCCACACCCCAGGATAGAAACAGGCACTTTATTTACTTATTATCCTTTTCTTATAATCTCCCTATTTTTTTCATTACAACAATTTCCTTTAATTATTATTTGAAGAAAAATGCAAAGTAAGAAATGTTCGAAAATGTCTGTTAATGGGCTTTTCAAAAATTTCTTACTCTCCAAATTTATATGAAATTCAATGTCGACCTTTAAAATGAGGAAGCATTTCACTTTGTCATTTCGGGACTCACTCATCCAACGTGACGAAACTGACGGTCTTTTGCGAAAGAAAACTTTTTAGGTTAGCCACCGCGAACCCCAAGTACAGAATGACGATAGATGGCTTAACGCTCGACAGATGGCATCATCGGCTTTCATCTCCACTTCCACAATTTTGATATTGGGCTGGAAGGAAAGGAACTTTTCTCCCGCGTCACGTACCCGAGATAATAAACCCTGTCTACTAAACCCAGGACTTTCAGGTCCAAGAATTTAACCTTGTGATGTTTATTAAAGTACACTATGAGTCTTTATAGTCTCGGGCATCGAACCCACCATCCTCCGATTTCGAGTCCTATGTCTTAATCATCTAGGCGCCCTCCAGTCAATTTGACATATTTAAAATAATTATGCTGTTTATTCAATATGTTAATGTAGTTCGCCGTTGTTGAATTTACTCATTTTTCAATATTCATATATTTTATGTTACTACAGTAACCCCTCGTTATATCGCGCTTTTCGGGGGAGAAGAAAAAAGCGTGATATAACCGAGGTCATTAAAAATAGTTTTCTATCCAGCATACAAGTAAATTATACGTGCACATACATAAAAATTCATTTATTCGAATATTGGATTTTAGGGCGTGTGTTTTCTTGACACTTACCAGATGCGTTTCACTCATTGTATCGATACAAAAGAAAGTGTTCAGTAGTTTCCAAACTGTCTCTGCAGTATGCAAGTTTGGGTGACTGGAATTTGCTGCTTCTTTTCAGCGAATTCAGAAGAATAGAAGAACCTTTGTTTTGTTCATTGATGACAAAATAAATGAGAAAGAGACCTTTTCTGTGCACCTTACATATTTTCTCAAAAATGGTTTCGAACTAAAAGTTTTTTTTGGGGGGAGACAAAAGAAAAGAGCGATATATCCGAATGAGCGATATAACGAGGCGCGATATAACGAGGGGCTACTGTATTACATTTTTGTTATAAAAGTAACCACTTTCATTTGCGTTTGCAGGTAATGTTGGTTTTCATAAGTGTTACTTCCGTCATTTTGTACCGCGTTTACATGACGATATCTTTCTGTAAAGAAGGCGACAATGTGTGCGACTTACTGCATGGGACGATTCTTGCTACATTCTACAATACCTTGTCTATTATGCTTTTAGGAAGGGTAACTATATTTTTTGTATTCTGATAAATTCACAAAATAAAAATGTTAAACGGAAAATTTATTTGAAAACAGTCTACTGATGATAATTTTTGTGTATATCTAAAACTATACTTCCCCTTACGAAGTTGCATTGTAATTATGGAAAATTTCTCAATTAAATTAAAAATTTAATCTTCACTTCAATCAAGCATGAATTAATTTTTCTTTGTTTTTTGGGACATCTTTTCCAGTTTTGCGAACGTATCGATAACTAAAAAATCTGTTCATTTGTGAGAACGTATATGCAGTGGATACGTAATTCAAATATATACTTACAGTATCTGACTTAACTCAGAAGCTGTTTGTCATAGAAAGTTAAATACTTGTAGTAAGATTTGCACAATATATGTCCAGCATTGCCCTTCCTTTTTTTGCTACAGCCGGCAATTCAAGAAAGCGAGACATGAAAGAAATACGTTTAAAATTTAAAACATTAAAGTACTTAAGGTTGTCAGTTTATTTAAGAAATTTTGAAAAGTAAACAGAATAATTAAATAAATAATGTGTAATGCATTCTGGGAAAAAAACTTATTTCGTTTCATTCTTTGAATTTCAAATTTTAACTTGATAATCTGTTGTATTTCAGATATATGAATATATTGCGGAAAAATTAACAAATTGGGGTAAGTACTTGGCTTTTTGGAACAACTTCACAAATTTTTTATCACATTAATTTCTTATTATTTTATTGCCCAGTTAAAAAAATTTTATAATCACGGAATACTTTTGTTTTGACACAAAAAGAGTTTCTAGTTATAACAAAATGTTACAGGTCAACAACAATGTAAAGTAGTGTCCACATCAGATTTTTTTTTTTTATTTGATATTTTGCATCATATTTGTAAAAGTCGTTTTAAAAAAGTATTGATTTGTTAGAAAATCCATTATACTACGTCATCAGCGAACTTTGCTAGAAATATATGGCGTAAACAGTCCCATAGCAACTGATTTCCTCAGCTTATATTTTGTTAAAAACGAAATAATTCTCTGTAACTTCAACCATAACATGCATAACCTCAATGGAAATCAATTCGAAAATACAATTCTTGCGTGGGTTTTATGTGGTGCTTCATGAACATTCATGTTCATGAAGAAGAACTTCATGTTAAGTTGTTTCACGCCCAATCATCGATTTATTGATGAATGAAAAAATATGTTGCATTTTTCAGTCACTAATTTCTAAAGAAAGATTGAGAGAATGAAAATTTAAACTATTAGTTGTGAGCATTAAGTTTTCATTGTATGACAAATGGTGACACAATGAATCATAGACATTATTTTTTTTTATTAAAGACTTCAGCCATTAAAAATAATTCGTCATTTGTTTCGTTTTCTGAAAAGTATTCCACATTTATCCATTGCGTTTACTAAATAAAATTATTCATTGTATTTAACTCTTATTTAATTTCCGTTGAAATTAGCCGGCATGCAATGCATATTGACATCAATAAAGTAAATGCTCAATGTCAAATCTAGCCTCATTTTTCTAAAAGGAAGTCTTACAGATCCTCGCGTACTGACGAAACATCAGGAATAAAGGCCATAGGGCATATTGAGGCATAGTCCATGTCAATTCAGGCAAGAAAGAAAAAAATTTTACCGTCACAGTCTCAGTAGTTTTTGAATTTAACACAAACTAAAGTGCAGAAAATGTATTACAAAAACAATACAAAATTTAAAACTAACTTGTATTATCATGTACCTTGATTTCCTGAGTAACATTTTTTTGACTAGAATCAACATGTTTAATGATCAGAAATGCGCAATAAAACCTCCTAGTTAGTATTTTATGACCTTAAAAACCATATTCAAAACACTAATCACATTAAAACTTTTCGAAATAAAAAATAGAAGTGAATGCCTTTTGATATTGATTTTATTTTTCCTCTACTTTTTAGTTACTTAAATGATATAATTTTTAAAATTGAAAACCAGGTGAAAAAAAAAGTCTTTTTGTCATATTTCGGTGTTTTTTCTCTTCTCACTCAGCATTAGTATCAAAAGAAATGATTCAGTAGTTATATTTCTGCTGGTATTTTCAAAAAACAAAACAATCTAAATTTAATTTAAGCACACTTTTGTTGATAAAACGATATAAGTCTTGGTATTTTAAAAATATATACCACCTGTCTGTGATTTTTCGGTCACTACATCATTATAGATGTTAGCAATTTACTTTTTTTTATACCTCAGAGCTTTCTACAATATTTCTTATTTAGATGAATGTGTGTGTGAGTGCATGTTAAACGCGCATTATTTTCTTTTTGTAAAAATAAAACTGATAATTTTACCAATTTTTTTTCAATTACAGAAAACCATCAAACACTCAGTGCCCACAATGATGCCCTCATCATCAAGCTTTTCGCTTTTCAATTCGCAAATACTTACGCATCTCTCTTCTACACGGCATTTTTCAGAAGGGTAAGTATTTTCACAATAGATGGCAGCACCAGCTAAAATTTCAAATTAATAATTGATGCTCTGTCTAAATTCGTCTATTGATTAAAGGGTGAATGTGTCTGTGAAAAATATTTAGTAGTATTGCTTGTCTTTAATAAACATAAAAAAATTTGAAGCACATGTGAAATCGTTCAATTTTTCACAAATTTTAACTGAATAAATATTTCAAGGAAACTTTTTCGTTTCATTTGTTAAATTCATTGTTTATTCATTTGCCTATTTACTTTTGAAAATCGTATATGCACTCAAATTTTCTTCATGTCTGCTGCTTTTCTCCCCTGAAAATAAGTATCTGTAACTTTCTATAAGTTATTACCAATGTTGGTAACAATTGGTTGGTAACAAGTTGCTGTGGTGTCGCAATCTTTCAAAAAGACACTCAATCCCCGGCTCCCCATGGGAATGAGCTCAACACTTTTCTTGTTTCACTTTACCTTCCTCCCTTCATTCATCTCATTATGAAAGTCATAAAGCTCTTAGCTACACTGCAAAAAATGAGCTGTTATTTTTACAGTAAAAAACTGGCAGCTGAGACTTCAATTTAAAACTAAAATGCACAGTAATTAAAAAACTGTAAAATTAGCAATTTTACAGTTGATTGCCGTAAAATTCAGCTGTATTATAGTGTAAAAACAACAATATAATACTGGCAGCAGAGGTTCCAGTTTAAAACTTTAAAATGCACGGTAATAAACGGTAAAATTAGCAATTTTACCATTTGTTTCTGAAAAATTAGCAATTTTTGCAGTTTATTACTTAAAATTATAGCTGTATTACACTGTAAAAACAACATTTATTTTTTACATTGTGAAAGGTAGGGAGATGGTAGCGATATGGAATATTTTGGTTCAGTCTCCTACTCCGTGCCACGCAGTATCACAGCTTGGCAATCCTTTGGTGTCCTACTAAGAGGTAGGGAGTGATGTAAATAAGTATATTTTGGCTCTGGATAGCTTCACTCCGATGACCAAAAAAATAAACAATTCTATATGTTAAAACACGCGTATGTAAAGCCTGTTTACTTGGCAATACGTCACACACCGAGACACTTATTGGCCTAATGCCAATATAAAAACTTCTCCTTCTCTCCGAGCAAAAATGAACTCGTCCAAGGTCTAACGTCTTATTATAGAACCATGCTTTAACTTCAAATACAGAGACCCTGCATACATTTTTTTATTGTTTTCTAGGACTTTGGAACTGGAATATTGGGATTAAGCGAAACGTACGTGGATAATTGTGGACATAAAGACAACGACAACTGTATGTCCTTACTGTCATTCCAGTTGCTGATTTTGATGATAGTAAAACCGTTCCCTAAATTCGCCAAAGACGTTTTACTGCCGTAAGTAAATAGAAAGTATTGAATTTTTAATTTTTATCTCTTGCTTAACTTGTTATTTCTTGAGTTTTAATAGTAGATTTAACAGTATTCTTTTGCCAATGAAACATTATACAGGGTGTCCACTCCAATCGTGGACCAATAGCTAATTTCTAAACCGTTAGAGATACGCATATAGTTTATTTAGGAAAAAATCTCCAAATTATGAAAGGAATTTTTGGTCTATTTAATGTTTTTCAAAAAATCAAATTTTGAAAGAGTTACGAAATTTAAATTTTTATACAGCCCCCCAGTCCTATCAATCATATTTAGTAAAACATTCTTGACACTGTAACGTTTAAAACTAAAAAAAAATCACTCCTCTACCACAAAAATTGACCGAGTTATGACGTTTTGAAAAATCAAGATTTTGCATTATTTCATGAAATCCTTCAAAATCTTGATTTTTCAAAACGTCATAACTCGGTCAATTTTTGTGGTAGAAGAGTGATTTTTTTTTAGTTTTAAACGTTACAGTGTCAAGAATGTTTTACTAAATATGATTGATAGGACTGGGGGGCTGTATAAAAATTTAAATTTCGTAACTCTTTCAAAATTTGATTTTTTGAAAAACATTGAATGGACCCAAAATTCCTTTCGTAATTTGGAGATTTTTTCCTAAATAAACTCTATGCTTATCTCTAACGGTTTAGAAATTAGCTATTGGTCCACGATTGGAGAGGACACCCTGTATATAAAAGTTGAGTCTCAATTATTTTTAAGTAAGAATGGTAATACTTATGCAAGCAAGTAATAATTACTGTAGAACATTAATTACTGTGGATATATACTGAGAGGCTAACTGAGCCTATAGAACATAGAATAGGATAAAACTGCATTCCACTGAAGATTACATTAATAACCACGGAATGGGTCCAGCATGAATAAATCATCGCCTTCCAAAGCAATTTCCTTCGAGCCTACGTAGCATGTATCCTGAGCAAGACTATCAAACTTAACTGTCTATGATAACTTCTCGTGGAAATAAACAGCATATTTAATCTTGGGGTTTATTATAGTGTCAAGTAGAAACAGTTTCGCAATCGCTGGCTAAACTGTGCAAGAACCTTAGAGCATAGAGTCAGAGACCTATCTACACACCTGGGTGAGCGGGGCACTGATAAATATGGCGCCCTCCCCCCCCCCAAAAAAAAACAATAAAACTTTTTTTATTTAAATAATCATTGTATTTGAATCGGTGAGTGCAAAAACAACATCAGTCACAAAAATTCGAAAATTCGTTTTTTGTGGAAACAAGCTGTGGGAGGCAAACGTGTGTTGAGGTCAAAAATTATCCGTCAGTCATTTCACTAACTCGAAAGATACGGGGCCTGTTATTTGAACGTTGACCGTAGAAACAATGCTAGAATTAAGACGTTTTTTTTCTCTCTCCTGAACAATTTGAAGTTCTGGACTTACGTTGTTTATGCATTCACCGATTCATTTACTGTCCAATCTTTTATCGTAAAACCTTCCTCGCATTTGCGCATGCCTGAGGTCTCCTCGGATTTTCTCAAAATAGGGGGGAAATGTGAAGTAACATTCAACAAGAAGTAAGAAGGAAAGCACCGGCAAGTGCGTCTCCTTATCCTATCACCCCTTTTTCAAATGGAAGCGATCGTGACTAACAGGCGCGCAATACGCAGACAGACAGTATATGAAGGTTAAATTGAGAATTTAGTTTATTTACTTTCAAAAAATAAGGTCATTTTTTTTGTCAGCTGTCAAACAAATCCTTTAAATCCTTATTATCTTCATTTTACTTCAAGTTAAAATCAGGCATTTCAATTTTTAATAATATCGATGCCTGCTAGCATCAACTTAAGGTTTTTCAAAGAAAAAAGGGAGAGAGAACATAGGTTTCAGTCTGCCTCTAGAGGGGGTTATGGGCTCAAAAAGGTTGGGAACCACTGCTTTTGGCAATGGATTTGAACACTTGTTTTCAGTTTTTCTCTTTACAATAAATCAGATTGTGCAGCTTTTAGTATCGTTCATTTGCTTTCTCAGCACTATTTTAACCCATTAATGCCTAGCGTCCCTTTTTAGGGACGGTCCAAAAAGTCTTTTAATTTACCAAAAATGAACATTTCAACCAAATAAGTGTTCAATTATTACTTTGGTATTGTTTCAATTCATTATTAACAGATTGCACTACATAACCATTGTAAAGTGTGTTCTGTAGTCATGTAATCAGTATACAAACAGAGGCGTAGGAACGGGGTGGCATCGGGGCAGATGCCAAGGGCGCCAAAATTGGGAGGGGCGCCAAATAAGCACTTGCTCCACTAAAATAAAAAAAAACCGAGTGGAGGAAGGGGGAAAAAAACGAAGTAGAGGAAGAAAAAAAGATGAATGTACTAAAATCGAAACGGTGTCACGCCAGGCCTTCCTCAAGAGCAAATAATAAAAATAAAAATAATAAAACATAAATAAATAAAAACAAGACAAACGTAGGGCGTCCTAATTGAGAACCTACTCCTTGTAGTCAAGTCGGTGAAAAAGGTTTGCAACAAAAACAAGTCAAGTCATAGGCTTCCTAGGAAAGAGAAAGGACAAATAAAACTAACAATCAAACAATATAAGGAACTGCAACAAAGCCCAAACTTTACGAGAAAAATAAAGGTAAACAAAATTATTGAGTGACATGCGGCATTAGGTTTTTTTTTTTTTTAAGAGGAAAAAAGAAAGAAACTATGAAATAAGAAACATGAAAGTTGGGGCGGCATCTGGGTAAATATATCAAAAAAAAACTATGCAAAATTGGGGCGACATCGGGATATAGCACTTTTAAGAAAAAAGTAAAAATAAAATAAAAACCAAGCAAAATCGTTTTCGGCAACGAAGAAAACTGAAAAACGGGTTCAAGTGAAAAACGGGTTGACAGCAAAGTTAGGGCGCCATCGAAGTACAGATTTCACTAAATAGCAATAGTTGGCAAAAATCACCCCAATGCTCAAAATAAAACCACGCTTCTAAAACTTTTTTGATCCGCAGAACGGTAAAATGTTATAAAAAATTTTGTTTTTTGACAAAAATGTTTACTAGATAGTATAGACCGCAGATCGGTTACATTTTACATGTGTTAATCAGAAGATTTTTAATATGAGCTAAAACATGCTACAGCACAAAAATGATGTTCTCAAGGCCTCAATTACATACTTATAGTTCATTTAAGTTTTCGGAATTTGATTCAAGAAAAAATAAATAGTCAACATAAAACATAAATGGTAAAAAAACATGATGTATTTAGTATTTTGTTACCTTATATGAATTAAGGGATGCCTGGAATGCATTGATGACGAACAGCATTTTAATTGAAAAAAGAAAAAAAAAGTTTGCCCCCCCCCCTCCCCCACTTTTCGAGGCCAAATTACGCCTATGACGAACAGAAAACCCAAAATGAGTTAAAATTTACAATACAACTTGAAAATGCATGCGAAAAACCAAAGCTAAAGAGCTACTGTGATTGAACTTACTTATGGTATTTAAAATGACCATCATTCAAATAAATGAAAAATTATTAAAAAATAACAAATAAAATTTCAAAAGATTAATACTGCAATTTCGAACTTTTATGTTTTCTGTTTGACGTTTGCCAGGCTCCGTTAGAGAATTAAAATGACTTATTTTACCACAAAAATCAAAATCGAGTGACTACTTCTACAAAAAATAACTTAAGAGAACCTGCTACTATTCTTTTTTTCTTTTTATCTTTTGAAAGGAAACCACTTTTGACAAAAAATTGCGCTATTGTTTCATATTCTTGAGTGTTATTGTATCTTAGCAAATATTGGACGCTTTAGCATTCGCAAGTTAGTTACAGGTCACATCATAACATAAGCTGTTGGAAAAGACAGATATTGTTGGAAAACAAATATTAACTTTTTTTTTTTTTTTCAAATTGATACACTTGTCACATCTTTTATTTTCGAATAACAGCTGTCTTTGAGCTATCAATTGACAAAAAAGGAAGACTAATGGGGTCCTAAATGGGGTTCATTTAGCATGGTGACTTATCTCCAATGGGGATGGGAAATCCACAGAGACGATGAGCGCTCTTTCTGATGTGCACGGAAAGGGAACAGGTGGTCCTTTTTCAGGTTGTCCCTGAGGTGGTCTCCGTTGGGATACCCAAAGGGTACTTTTATTGGGGGCTATTCTTACAAATTTCGACGCCGTGATAGCAGACCTCGCAGTCTTTGAAGTTGCACACGCACGTGCTCAAACTAGACTGAGTGTCTGGGATGGTGGTGACATTCTGACATTGCAGAAAATTTCGACGAATGGGCTGTATAGTTGTGGCACTTAGGCCGCTCTCTGATGCCCCGCGCACAATAGAATAGCGTACAGATGAAAGAGATGGTGAATTAACTACACAGGCGCCATTTCTTGAACAAATTAGAATGTTTGTAACGGGTTATCCGACTCCTATTCGGTAAAGAGTAAGCTTCCTGATCAGGGCCGCCGTTTGGGGGGGAATACTGGACCTCCAGTACCAGGCCCGGAGCTTTGGGGGGCCCGTAAGGTTATGAACATGTTTTTCCAGTAACAGTGTCAATAATTTCATCAAAAAAAATCTCGCTTTCGATTGCCGATTGTCAATATGAAACAATTGCTAGTACAAACACTAATGAATGAAACGCGATTGCGCAAAGGAAAATGTACCGCTTTTTAAGATCATCTGGCGATACAAATAACGTGAAAATAAAATCAGATGCACACTTTCGTAACTAAAAAAAAAGTTTTTCCAAAAAAAATTTTTTTTTCTTTTTTTTTTTTTTTACAATTGCAAATGTGCTGAAACGATGGCATGAAAATATGCAATTGGGGGGGGGGGGTGCAGGGGGCCCCGCAATAAAATTGGTACCGGGCCCCATCGCTGGTAGCGGCGGCTCTGTTCCTGATCCAATCACGAACCTGGGTCAAATCCAAAGGGGGGATTGTGTCGGTCATGATCCGCCCTTTAAGTAACCAAGACAGCCTGAAGCTGCGTTATAGAAAATTTATTTTCAAAAAATTTGCTCCTATCTACCTATTTGTGTTAAAAAAAAAAAAAAAAAAAAAAAAAACCTTGGAACCCCACCCCACCCTTCCGGAAAAGACCCCCTCCAAAACGAGAAGTTGATCCGCCCTCGTCAACAATTGTGTGGGTCCAGGATGTCTTGTTCATGTTTTTAACGACTCTTTTCAATATATGAAGATATACTCATTCTATTCTGTGCGGAAGCTGTTGACGTAGTTTCAAGATTGAAAAAGAAAAAAAAAAGTTTACTTTCTAAAATAATTTAGACCTTTTTTGTGTGTGTATGAGTGTGTGTATGTATCAGCTGCATTGAGATCATCTTTGTTCCACACCTAAGTACTGAGATGCTAATTTCATTTCTAAGAGGACATGACTAAGTAAGCATAAACTTTATTATCAGTCTGCTTCAAATTGAAAATTTGCGCTTCCGATATCGATTAAAATGTCTACTCATCCTTGTCTTCAGAGGCCGCAGTTCCATCGATTGTTTTTCCTCCTTCAAATCAAACATGAGGACCAAACATATTCGTAATTCTGATTTATATTCATAAGTAAGTACAAAAATCACAAAAGTACAAGGAATTAAATCACAGAAGTGGAGTGTTTAAAGTCTCAGCTAAGCACCTTATTGAATGAAGAAAACAATACGAAATGCTACCATTTAGACATCTTAAACATCATTGCTTAATGGGAACTGCAAGAAATCTACCCAAACATAATAATGGCCATCAAAATATTTTTAACTTTGCCTGCAACTAGAGCCGCTATATAGACAGGCCGACGCATCAAGATTAAGTTTCACCACTTTGGATCCAATTCCTTAACTTTTACTTTCAAATTTTCATTGTTGCGGAGTAGGGTTACCAGGAAAAAATTTTGGCACATTGCTAAGTTTTACCAAATCCACGTGCCGCTAATAATTGCTCACAGTGAAAAATTACCAAAATGCGATTACTGGCCAAAAAAGACAACGACTCAAACACACAAACACGCGCTGGATCCAAAGTGGTCAAACTTAATCTTGATGCGCCGGCTCGTATATATAGGGGCCTTACCTGCAACAGTTGCTACAGCAGAGAGAAGTTTTAGCAAATTAAAAATAATCAAGAACTACTTAAGAGTAACATCAGGTCAGAAGCGAACATCTTCCCTTTGTTTGCTATCAATTGAGAAGGAACTAGTGCAAAATATTAATTATGATGAAGTAATTAACGATTTCGGGAATGAAATAGCCCGAAAAATTAAATTATTGTAATTAGTCCAGTTTTAGAATCCAGCATTTCATTAGTTTTACCAATTGTTTTTCTCATTTGTTAATTTTTATTTGCTGTTATTAAATTCCATTTTTTCCTGAAACTTGATATTTTCATGATAAAAATTTGAGGAGTTATTTTATTTTTACCCGCAACGTTTTGCAACGGACTTTATATGACAGAAATAAAACATAGAAATTATTTTGTGCCATCCACGATGAATTAAAAAAAAAAATCCTTATTGGTTCATTCATGGAAAGTTTTTGGCAAATAAATTAATAAGTAAAAAAAAAAGTACTGTACTATCATGTAATACAGAAATAAAACATAGAAATTACTTTGGGCCATCCACAATGAATTAAAAAAAAAATCCTGATTGGTTCATTCATGAAAAGTTTTTGGCAAATAAATTAATAAGTGAAAAAAAAGTACAGTACTACCATATAATACAAAATTAAAAATGAGTTGTTTCTAAAAATTGCATTTGACTTGTTTACATTTTAGAAAAAAAAAAGGGGGGGGGAGAAGAGAAACAAATTATCTTTCCGTACTTCATCATACGTGCTAGCTGTGTGTGTGTACTAAACTGATAAATTTCAGGAGGGGGGGGGGGTTACAATCAAGATTTTTTAATTAGTATATTCAGGATAAAAGAGTAATTTCACTTTGGAAAAAAAGAAGGGGGGGGGATAATCCGTAGAGGGTTTTTTTCGATACTTTACGAAATAGAAAATGTATAAGGGGCGCCAAAATGTTTCCTTGCCAAGGGCGCCAAAATCGTTCCTACGCCTCTGTATACAAAATATCGTTAGAAAAAAAAATGTCGGACATTAAAGGGTTAAGTTCAGGAGTGAACTCTTTTACTCTTCTTTGTATCACAAGGTAAAATGCGTCATTATAATAATAACATTTGTATCGGAACTCGGAACTGTCACACCTCCTATTTTGTAAAACAAATATTAACACTTGCATTATTGTATACTATATTTGTTTATCCGTGTTCTTACATAAATCTGTACCTCAGAACCAGACTAACGTAAGTCCATTTTCGTCATTTTTCAGTAGAGGGGAAAAACGATGTATTCGACAATCGTTTTTTCCCTCTACCGAAAAATGACGAAAATGGACTCTGGTTCTGAGGTACAGAAATAACACTAAAGCAAGCCATCTTAGTAATTTCTAGTGTCTAATGTTATTGCATCACGCATCCTTTCAGTTTGTTCAAAAAGTGCCTCCGACACTTTCGTCTGAATGAAATCGACGACATAACAACGGACGAAGGGGTTTCGAAACAAAACTACTTGATGAGGGAGTATCAAAAACCAGCGGCCGAAGACTTTCGGTTAGGCGAGTTTACAGAGAAGATGATCCAATACGGGTATCTTGTGGTAAGGCTTTTTGTGTATTTTTTTTAAACCTAAATAAGCTATGTAAAATGTTGAAAAAAAAAAAAAGATACAGTCGACTCTCGATGTAACGACCTTCTCCGTGCCACAACGAATGGTCGCTATAAGAGGTATAAAATAGAGTATATTGGGATAAAGTTGGGTTTTTTCCACCGGTCGTAATATTGCTATAGTCTTTATAACGAAGGGTCGTAATAACGAGAGTTGTATTATAACTTTTAAAAAACCTTGCTTTTTTTCCCGGAGAAGTACTGCTAACAATACATTTTTGCTACAATTTGCATTAGTATATTCCCTAGCACCATCATCTCATCGGCCGATGATCGGCCATTCATCGAAACCCGATGAAATTCTCATCGGCCGATGATCCAATATGTCTCATCGGCCAAGTAGAATCCGAGCAGCAAAATCCGATGAGAATACAATGAGATTTGGAGCAATTTACGAGCAGAACAGTGCCGTGCCGAGGAATTTCATCGGGAAACTTGATCGGAAGGATATCGTTTTCCGATGGAATATAGCTCGGCTTATTTTCATCGGAAAAATTGATCGGAAGGATATCGCTTTCCGATGAAAAGTAGCTCATCGAAAACCATGCTCGGATACTGATCGGAACGATGTCATCGTGCGTTACAGGATCAGTTTACGAGGAGTTTGTTGATCGGCCGAGCAAAATCTGATGAGTTGATGCTACTTGGGTTAGTGCCAAATGGTTATATTTTCGCGAAGTATTATAAATCGTGCAGCATTAGTGTAACTCGATCCCAAAACTGTTGATTTACACATTTCACTTCGAATCCTGCCAAGTTGTTTATTTTACAACGCCTCTTTTCCTCACAGACAACATATATTATAATAATTTAATACTATAAATAACCTTAATTTGAAAAATAAATAAATAAAAATGTAGAGTAAAATTTAGTTTCTCTATGCCTTTTAAGAAATAAGTATTTCTGAGCTTTATAAGACATAATTAAAAAAAAAAATACTTCAGCAATGAAGAACACATTTTCAGAGCCATTTTCTGCCACTAAAACCGTTTCTCCAGAAAAAATAATAACTAATTTTCCTAATGCCTTTTTAAATTAATAAATCCTACTCTGTACAAATTCAATCGATTTCTTAACAGAATAATAAACTTTTCACAAAATGCCTTAAAATTTGAAAACACGCAACTAATTTTGCAAATACTTCTCAAAAGAAATATTTATAAGTCCTACTCGATCCAATTTAAAAACAACGTTTTAATCTGAATAATAAGCGTTCCTGAGTAATTGATTATATTATTTTACACAATTATTTGCAAGAATCCAAAGAAATATGTACTGAAGAAAGTGCTAAAACTATTTTTATATATTAGATGCGTCATAGGATCAAGTGGGGGTAAAATGGGTCAAAAAAGAGCAATTTTACAATTAGGCTTTGACAGCAAAAAATACATTGATTCAACTAGTGAATAAACTGCTCAGAATATGCAAATGACTCTTCCTCATGACATTTAAAGTGAAATATCTCGGGGAAAAAACAAAATATTGATACTGATAAATAAGTTATAAAATGTGTTGTCAATGACTCATTGTACCCCATTACGTGGGGTAAAATAGGTCACTAGTGGGATAAAATGAGTAATGCTTTGAAGGATTTAGTTTCACGATTTATTGAATAGCAACTTTATTCTTTTGTTCATTAATGAGATAACAATTAGTATTTAAACATTTCTAGAAAGTAATATTGTCCTCTTGATTCATCTCAGGGCCAGGAATGTCTAGCACTGTTTACGATGCATCATCCTTCCAAACATCATCTCTCTCCGGGAACAGAAAACTTTCAGTGTATTTTTAAGTTTTATTGTACGTTATTCTACATTTTGGGGAAGAATGATGGCATGAAAATATACTTTTTTGACATTTTCCTCAAAAGACTTAACTTGTCCCCACTTTCTAACTTTTAAAGATTGCTACCAATGCACTTCGATTCAGTTATGAATTTCTTTTAGAGAAAATGTTTATTTATTATTTATTTAGTTTTGCGTCTGTCCTCTTTACCCAAATATCCTCTTTTCCCAATCAAGGTTCCCTAGACGTCTATTGGTTTTTACGGTGCAAGAGCCTCAATAGGCCTGGATGTCTATGGTTTCAGGTTTCTTAACACTATTTAGTTTAATTTTCTACATTTAATGTTTTACAAACTTACTTTTCACAAAAAAAATTAATAATAATAATGATAATAAATAAATAAATAAATAAATAAAATAAATAGTCAAAATAAAATAAATTAATAAATCTATTATTACTTATCAAAAGAGCAAAATATTTTGCGCAAGTTTTGTACCAATATGTATTTAGAATAAGGGGTTGCCGTTTTTAGATTTAATATGCTTTAATTTTTGCATGTGAGCTTCGGAGAATATTAGAATACGAAGCAAAATACATTATTTTGTTCTTGAAATACTAGGCCAAATTGAACAACGGTAAAATGCCCTTTAAAAAATATTTTAAATACTTTCCTTAAAAAAAAAACATTTTAGATTAATAGAAATAGTGAAATCTAGTAGAAAACTGGAAAGTCAGTTTTACCTTCATACTGATAAGAAAGCGATAAGCAAGGACTTATCAGAAATTTAATGCTGGTATGTTTCTTAAACGCATACAATAATATTCAATTTTACTTTTCAGATGTTTGCCGCTTCCTTCCCTTTAGCCCCAGCACTTGCTCTACTGTTCAATATGATTGACTTCAAAATTGATTCTCGTCGACTTCTGAACTGGAACCGAAGGCCCATACCTTACAGAGACAATGACATTGGCACGTATCTTCGAAATTAAGAACTTAAAAATTTTCGAGCTGTGATTTTTTACCACTTCTAAAAACCTGTTTTTTTTTTTTTTTTTTTTGTTTTTTTTTTTTCATCGTCTAAATTTTTGTTTTCAGGAATATGGTTCACAACATCCAACTTCATCAACATCTGTGGTGTCATTAGCAATGCTTTTCTCATCGCCTTCACTTCAGAAATAGGGAGGAGCTTCAGCCTATACAGCAGTTTGCAATTGTCATTGGTTTGAGGTAGGCTTCCTGCTTCTTTGGGTCCAACTATTAACACATGCTGTTATTTGTAATACAACAATTCCAAAGGTATACTTGTTCTTTAAGAACAAAGCGTCCATAAATATACTATCTATGTCAATATAATTTCGATCCGAACACCAGTAAACTGACCATTCGAATCCGGGTTATCGAGCGAAGATTCGTAATTTTTCAGTTTTTATTTACTGACCCCATTTACATAAATTCTTCGGATTATGTGAATTCGCGCGGATGATATCAAGTTAAAAAACGTGTTATCTCCCTTGGCATCTTCCCTCCAAATGTACGGCATTTTTGTCGGCAAATTCATGGCGGCCGGACTGCCGTGCGGTGGCTTGTTTTTTCAAAATTTATTTATTGAAAGAAAACTTTTTTTTGATTAAGTCCTAGAAATAAATATAAAATGAGTTTCTTTAGCTGAAGAAAATATATAACGATAGTAACATAAATAGAAAAGCCCGAAAGCTTTCTCAATTTCTCTATTCTTCCAATTGATCTAACAATAACCCTTAGTATAAGAACGTCCTATAGCGATGGTTTATCAGGTTACCTAATCTCGTCCATAGCTGTAAGAGGATACTATATAAAAAACTATGTCTTATCTATAATATAAATGTATAACCTCTCTTCAACTTTACTTACAAAACAATTTGCTGATTGAATAACGGGAGTTAATTAATGTCTATATTGAAGTAATAAGCAAATTTATATTGATTATGAATTATATGTAACGTCAATACACTAATTGACCCGCCTTTTAAGGTATTTAAAGAGGCACCATTCACGATGATCAAATATAATTAATTTATTTTACAATGCAAACTAAAGGCAAAAACTACTATATTTGAGTGTGAAAAGTTTCATTAATACTATATATATTATATATTCTTGAAATCTATTATATTCATAACTAGCGGTACCCGAACGGCTTTGCCCGTGGTATAAAATTAAAAGTTCATTTGTAAAAAAATGATATAGCAGAAAAAAATACTCTATTTTAGTTATAATTCAACTATAATTCCTTCAAAGTATGATATAAAAATTTGGTATGGACCCTACACTACTTCCTTTTACGTGTAAATTTCTTAGTAGATGCCTTAAGTGCTAAAATAGTGCTTGAAGTGAGTAAGATAACAATTCAAACATTTGCATCCCTAGTTTGCCACGAAACAATGCAAAAAAATGTTTTACAATGATTAATCTCCTAAATATCGCCGATTTTAACATCATTCAGTAGATTTTTCGCAAAATATCGCCAATAGCGCCAAATTGAACCCAAAAAAATTTTTTTTCGCTAAATTTATTGCCAACTTGGCGATATGTCGCCAAATTGGCGTCAAACACTTGGTGACCAAAAGCTTGGCGAGATATCGCCAAGTGGTCGCGCCAATTCATATCACTTTGGTCTGCATTGAAAGCCCTGATTACCCCATAAAAGGGGTAAATCACCCCCTTGGGGACATTCGAATGCAACCCCAAAGATAGGTGCACAAAAATAAGCCAAAAGAAAAAATAAGAAAAATTTTGTTGCTCACAGAAACCAACAGAAATCTTACCAAAGTTTAAAAGAAGAAGAAAGTTTTCTTTCCTAACTTCAAAAACAAAATAATACATTTTCCGAAATGACATACTTTAGAAAGAACGTTGCAATATCGCAATAAGATAGAAGTAAATATACTGAAATAGAATTGAATGCCAAATTGTAAAAAAGTCGCCAAAAAATAATTTTTAATATTGTCTTTCATTATTTATTAAATGCAATTATTGCTGCAAATTACAGTCCAACAATAAATAATCACATTGCAAAAGTATATTTGGAGCAATTTTTTCTTTTAAACTCAACTGATCCTAAAAATTTTAAGTATTAGTCATAGAAATTTCGTGCATTATTCTTCACAATGATAATAAAAACAATAAACATCGACAAAGATCAACCAGCAAACGATAAATTAAAAGCTAAATTCGTTCACTCAAGCCATTTGCTGCAATTTATATTGAAATAAATTAATAATGAAGTAAAATATGTTTTGCAGACGATAAATTTAGAATGGTATCCTGTATTTTAAGGAAAGGACTCGATTTCTCATTTGTAGAATCGAAATGACTTATCGAATTTAATGACAAATATGTTATTTTAAATGAAGGAATTTTCGATGAAATAGGCCTAACAGTAAGTAAAGAATTTCATCGATCTCGCTTATCTGACAGGATTGTTCCTGCAATGACCGATTCTCAAGGAAATATATTATTTCAGATTCATCACAGCAAATAGCGTGCGTATTTTTGACCATTGTGTGTGTATTTTCAAGATTTTGTTTTAGTCACTCTTCGTAAATCCTAGCAGACGAAAGAGCAATAAATTTCAGCCAATGAGCATCATCCTTTGCTAAATGCCCAAACACGTGACCTATCTGCCCAGCTAAATTTCCTGGGCTGCTTGTACTCGAGCCCGGGAAGCTCGGGCGTCTACTCTGGACAGCATTTGGGAAGTTCGGGCGTTCCAAATGGCAGCTCTGAACGCTTTGGGAAGAACCCGGGCTTCCCGGGAAGCTCGGGCGCGTACTCTGAACGCGCCCTTTATTGACAGGTGCCATCTTATCACGGTTTTTAATATTTCATTTGACGAATTTTAATAGGGCTTGGAGTTTGGATTGTTAAAAAACAAATACATTTTTAAAATTATTAAGGGAAAAAGAACGAAATAAAAACGTAACCATGGTAACAACATGAAAAGTTGATTTCCGTTGATAAAATAATTCATTTCATCTCTATTTTCAAACAAATTTTATTCGCGAGCAAAGCCATTTTAGAATCGTTTGGCTTGCTTTACTGAAGGTAAGCCTTGAATTTCGGGATTCTAAAAACAATTGTTACAGCTCTCCTGATGATCGTAGAAACTTCGAAAAAACGTCATTTTGTGCAGAAAATTTCAAGCTTTCGAATGACATAAGACTTGAAAATGTGTATGAAATATTTCTTCCCTATTTTATCGAATTTCCTCTAAGAATTCGAATAGAAAAAGAACGAAATGGAATGTTCGAAAAATCGCTTCGAGGTGCAAAACTACATGCTACAAACTAATTTTGTGCCAAGTGGCATGAAAATCGACCGAACGGTTTTGGCGCTACGCGCGTGACAGACAGACAGACAGACAGAAAGAAAGAAAGAAAGAAAGAAAGAAGGACAGACAGAACCACCTTCAGCTTTATTATTAGTAGAGAAGAGAAGAGATAGAGATTCAACTGCCTCTTAGAATAATGAAACAAGAGTGAGCTACCTAAAATGATTATGCAATAATGTAACGTATAAAATGCGTAGCACGTAGGTTTCTAAATCTTAATTTTTAAAACTTGGAATTATTTTTGCAGCATTTCATTTTTGTCATGAAGTTCATGCTGACTCTCGTCATTCCTGATGTTCCTACATGGGTGCAAAACTCAATAAAAAAGGTGAGCAGTCTCTTCATTCACTAAAATAGGGGGGGGGGGGTAATTCCTTGCATTATTACAATATACACCATCATCATCACTGAAGCTATTATAGCTCTTGAAGGGACGTGAGCTCCAGTGTAAGACCATTCGCAATTTCACGCGACTAGCTCTGCCGTGCAAAGCGCAAAAGTCGTACCTGCACTTTTTGCCAAAATTGTGTTACGGTCTCTAGGTGTTCCTAAATACAATGTTTTATGATCATTTGTCCATAGAAAATATTTTTAAACAATATTTGAAAAAATTTCATCTGAATCAAATTCATGAAGGGGCAAAACTTTAAACTGCCATTTCTCACTTTGAAGTCGTTTGCAGATACGACTTCTGCACGGACTTCTGCAGATACGCTTAGCACAGCAGAAGCTGTCCTGTGTTTTTAACTCCAACTGCTATACTAAAATGCAACGTTTCTTGACAAAAACATCGTGACGTCAGCGTGACGTTTGCGTGACGTTAGCCTATGAAAAACGAGCTAGATAAAACGTCACAGCCTACTTGGCGAATAACAGGAGATCGCTGACTGTTTGTGAGCTCTTATTGGCTCCGCCCGTAGTTACGTCAGTGCCAAGTTAAGTTGCATTCTAGTATAATCTCATTCTCTTTTGGTCCTCTTCAGGTTGGTAGCTCCATCTAACTCCTTATCTTTCTCTGGGTCCTGATTAAATGGGGTTCATAAAGTTTTCTTGCCCTTCCACACTGCAAAAAATGAGCTATTGTTTTTACAGTATAATATTGGCAGCCGAGGTTCCAATTTAAAACTGTAAAATGAACAGTAATAAACTGTAAAACTAGTAGTTTTAGTTTCTTACTGTAAAGTTAGCAATTTTAGTTTATTGTCGTAAAATTTAGCTGTATTGTAATGTGAAAACAATCGTATAATACTGGCAGCAGAGGTTCCAGTTTAAAACTAAAATACACGGCAATAAACTGCAAAATTAGCAGTTTTACAGTTTAGCACTGTAAAGTTAGCAATTTTGCAGTTTATTACTGTAAAATTAGCAATCTTTACAGTTTATTGCTATGAAATTAGCTGTATTATACTGTACAAACAACATTCACTGTTTACAGTGTTCCAAGCTCTATTCCCTCAGAACGTCTCAGCCATTAAATCCGCCTTCTTATGTCATGGACTTAAAACATCATCAGATTGTTAAAAAATGTACCCCATTGCATAATTTCAGCCACTTCGCACTTTTTTTGATATCACGGTGATATATGCTTAATTTCTCATAAATTTCATAAAAACAACATTAGCTGTATGTAGTGAAGTGAGAGTAAATTATTTTGTCAATTAACTAGTAAATAAGAAAACGAAAGTCATTGTCTGTGAATTTAGAAAGAGAAGTTTTAATTCTGCGAACATTTACTGTGCCACGATGAATATGTGACAAACTTTATAGAACATAAAAGGGGTCTTCAATTGCTCTAATGAAGTAATTTCATCAGGAAGAGACACAGGAAGAGACACATTTCGAATTTTACCAGGGGGGGAGGGGCAAAGGTTGCTTACACAATGAAAATTTGCCAAAAAATGGCAAAAACCACGTCTATTTCCGTGTAAATACATTGATTTACCAAAGTCGGGGGGGGGGACGATCCCCGAAATGACGGGCTTAGAGAGACATATAGATAAAGCGCTGAGAGAATTCTACGGATATATTATGTTACGATTTTGCTGTTTGCTTTAAGCCGAGATCGGGGAAAAGTTACTCTACATCAGATTCATTTGGTCTCACAAAAAGGAGTATCTTTTCGTAAAGTACTGATTTTTTTCTCTTAATTGTGATTTGGCCGAAGCAGTAGACATGGTGTGGGACAAATATCAGGAAATTTTGGAAGCGATAGAAAAACTGACAGAGAACGGAGAAAGCTTGAACACTCGGACAGACGCAGGAGCTTTGCTGATTGCAGTGCAATCATTTTCTTTTCTGTGCTTTTTAGGCCAATGGAAGTCTGTACTGCAGGAAGTCAATGATGCGCAAATATATTTACAAACAGCGGGGCTCAGCTTGCATCAGTGTGCATATAAAATAAATGCATTGCAGATGTTACTTACAGAGAAGGGAGAAGAACTTATAGAGGGTGCTATAAGTTATGCGAAAACTTTGCGCGAAGATCTCGGGATTTCAATGGAAGGTCCCAGAAAAATAACGAAGAAACATATGTTTGGGGATGGAAGCAAAGACATATGAAAACGAACTGCGAAGAAAGTTATTTTCTTCTTTAGGTAAAATAATGGAAGAAATTCTGGATGGATTTAAGCATTTACAGAATTTGGCAAACAAGTTTGCTTTTCTCGTTCCAGCCAAGCTGCTAGACATTGAAGACGGCAGCTTTGATTTAGAGCACTTCAATAGCGATGTTGATAAAAACGAATTCAAGCTGGAACGTATGAGGCTAAGGAGTTTCGCTATTGCCTCGGGTGATATTGATGAAGTCAAGCACACCCGATTTATTAAAATATATTGTGAAATTCAGACTAGAAGTCACCCTGCCTAATATAATCATACTTCTCAGAATCTTTCTCTCAATACCTATTAGCAATGCCTGTTGTGAGAAGTTTTTAAAAATTGAAATTAATTAAAATTACCTAAGATCAACCATGAGTACCCTCAGATTATCCAATCTGGCAATTTTGGCTATAGAGCATGAAACAACTGACTCAGTCGGTATTGATAGCGTTGTGAAAGATTTTGCTATGATGAAAAGTAGGAAAATAAAATTTTAGGTAAAGCAGTTTTTTCTCTCTTTTTTTTCCTTTCCTTTTTTTTTCAATTTTAAGTATAAATCTATCAGGAAAAAATAGTTATAAGCTTTTTCCCTTTTTCAATAAAAGATTTAAGAAATGCTACCAAAGGGTCATTCCATCGTGACTAACGTAACATTCTGAGCTGATTTTGTAACTGTTTTTACTTGTAACTTAAAGGATAAAATATATTTTTTAGTTATGCTGGTGGATTTAAAATGTACATGGCATCTATGCATCATTTTTGCTGAGAATTCAAAACAAAATGACTGACAGTAGATATTTTTTCAACCAAAATAGCAGCGTGATTAACGTAACATTTTTGCAACCCTGAAAATGAATGCTCGTGTTGTGAGGCAAACATTTCTTAAAGTTGTTCAAGTGTTTAAAACTGAATGATATATTTGAAAAATGTGTAAAGTTGGCTTTTAGAAACATAAAACACATTTATTAAATCTTAATTTTCTTTAGTCTTACGTGTCACTTTTACTCAAGATGGCGTGTGACTAACGTAACGTGACTAACGTAACCATCGAATAATAAGCTGTAAAAACCCTACAAACTATTTATTATGGCTAATCCCAGTGGTAATTACAATACTTTTTCAATGTTTTTTAACTTCTTACGTTGCATGGTTTTTATTTATTTATTTATTTTTTGATACTTTTTTCACTTGATACTTTTTTGATACTTTTTTTTTCTTCGGCTGAGGTTGACATTTCTATGGAATGACCCTTAAAATGTTTTCATTTAAGGAAAATATTATCTCTCATATTTCAGTAATTTTAGAAAAAGATTTATTAGAATTCTTCGATCAGCATTTCCCGTTGTAGGATGAATACATTAAAATGTAAAACATGGTGTGGCTTTAAAAAAAAAATCCTGTTTTCATTCAGTAAAAAAATTAAAAATGTCATACTTTCTCGGGCGGGGGAGGGGCAGGAGAAAAGAGAAGGGGCGGCAAATATGGTGCATGCCCGGGCGGCAAAATCCTACGCTACGCCGCTGCCTTCTCCATTTGCCCTATCCTTGAACACACCCATACGACAGAACTCCTTTATAGGGTGTTGTGTCTTTTTTTTCGGTAAACTGTGTACTACATAAATGTTTTCACTAAAAAAAGTACAAACAGCAAATCTTTAGATCTAAGTTTCGATAGTTCAATTGTTTTCTTTCGTTTTTTTAAAATAAATTTTGTACTTTTTCCCAGGAAAGATACCTTGTTTCTTACCTAATG
Source organism: Uloborus plumipes (assembly GCA_038373865.1). Classification (NCBI taxonomy): domain Eukaryota; kingdom Metazoa; phylum Arthropoda; class Arachnida; order Araneae; family Uloboridae; genus Uloborus; species Uloborus plumipes. Next base: position 48,934 of record JAXGGA010003680.1, on the reverse strand, counting down.
TCCAGGCTGAAATTCAACCCTCAATATGGCACGGGAATGCAGCGCAGAGAAACCGGCATACCGGAAGAAACTGCCGAATGTGGAGACATTCCACTTGAAATCAGGAACTGCAATCCAAATGGGATACCTAAGTCTCGCTGGAGCTGCTAAGTGTGCAAGAATCATTGCATATAGCGAATTTCAAGCTACAAATTCATATTTATAATTGAATTCAAAGATCAAGATAAATAAGAGAGAGAGAAAAAAAAAAAGATACGGTTACTGTTAGAAAATCGATTTTGACAAACGAGAAGCAGGCTAGTTTAGTTCTAAAGAAACATTTTTCTTTGTGTGATCACTGTTGCCATACATTGCATTTGGTAAATTTCTTTATCGTTTTAAAGGCTTCCATTTTACCCATTTTGTAACATTTTTGCTATCACTAATGCCATATTCATGTTTTTAGCTCATTTTAGCATTGATGACCTCAGGTTTTTATCCTTTTAATACTTTTGTATTATCACCGTCACCATATATTGTGTTTTAAGGTTTTTATTTGTGTTCTTGACGATCTCAAATTCATTTTTTCATTGTATGCCTGTACATATTTATGTTTTTGTACGTATGTATATCTGTGAGGAAACGTTTTGTGCTTTTTTTAGCATGTTAGCTGCCATTTCAGTTAACGTGACTGACACAGAACTTTCTGTTCAGGTGACATCAGACATCAGTGACAGACACTAAGCTTACCATTCAAGCAGTCACTTTCATCGGTGACTGACAGTATAAAATGTAATATGAAACTAAAAAAATACAATGTTAGTCATTTTAGGATTGTATTACTGCTGTACTATTATTACTACCTGTGTTACTTATGATCAACTTCAATGGATTTTGTCGAAACAGTTTGAACAAAGATGCCTTTCAGTACCTCTGCAGTGCGTGTGGTGGGACTGGGATTTCTTCATAAATGCGTGTATCAGCTAACGTGTTGATTTCAATCGATCAAGACAAAAAATCTCCTTTTTCGTAGTTTTTTTTTTTTTTGCAAGTGGTTGATTCCTTTTCGAGGACTTTACAGCAAAAACGTATTCATGAACTTAGGTCCAAAATTGCAATCAAAACTGAACGCACGTGTTTTAAAGACAAAGGAACTCCATCCTCAGGACAAAAACACAGAAATAAATGACGAAAATCACTATGAGTTTAATCTCTCATAAAAGACTGAAATTTTTGTAACTTAAAAGTATCTATATGCAATTTTGATTATAATTGCCTGGTTGCAAAGCAGTACTCTTGTACCCTTGTGCCTTTGCATTTGTGTTCGAGTATTTCAGATCTTAAGCATACCATGATAAAGCATAGGTAAACACAATTCCTATATGTATTTGTACGAGTACTCCTTAGTGAGTTTTTTTTTTTTTTTTCAAAGATAAGACAGTCATGCTAATAGCTATCTCCATATATTATTTCTCTAAGCCGAATCCTATACCCGGTCGAAACTCGCTCATTTCTTTATCGAATTGTAAGAAAATTTATGATTTTGAAGCTTATCCCGCGGGCTATTGACGAAAATTAGACCCACCCTCTAAAAAGTGTCGGTTCGTTTTTTATTCGAACTTCAATTTTTTGGCACAAAATTGACTCTATCTAGCGAAATAATTGTCGTATCGTCTCCATTTTGATTTCATTCGAAAGATTAAAAAAAATGCGTTCTTTAGAACGTTTCTCCACTAGCGCCTCGTAACGAGAATCTCGAAAATCCACGTTTAAGCGACTTATAAGCGATTGAAGTTTGAAAAAGTTAAATTTTTTGCTCAACTGTTAAAATCCGTTACCATTGTTGTTCAAATCAATTTTAAATGCGACATTTCAAGCCAAGGCTTAGCTCGGTAAACCTTAATTGTAACTTTTATTGTTTCAAAATACTATGGTAGCTTTGCGATAACGTTAGTATTTAGTTTAGTAGTAGCCTTGGGTATTTGATTTTAATATAGGGTATCACTTTTGTAGTAGTTGTAAAAGTGAACGTGTCTTTGATCTCTTTGAAAAGTTGTCAGAACGACGGCAGTTGATGGCGATGTTGTGCAAACGTACAAGATTGTACAATGCTAAGGAACAGGGTACCAACAGGCAGACTAACAGGAAGGCCACCAGTCAGAGGGCATTCTGCAACACTGGAACAAGTCACAGAGCGAAGAAGAGAGATTCGTCGTCAGGAGCGAATACAGGTTCAGCGTAATCATAGGCAACAAGAGCCAACGCCTCCTAAATACTAAATGCCTATAACATTTGCTTCGCTACCGTCGAGATGGGTTCAGCTTTAAACGCCATCTTGCGGCAACCCGATAATGTCGTTGTTATTTTTTGATTAGTTAATTTTTTAAATTTAAATTTAGAAATGAACCAATCGTTAATTTTTTAAGAACTCCGGTAGATGGCAGTGTATCGTGAACAAATTGCATCTTGCTGCTATTGGCGATGGATCCAAACAATATTCAAAACAAATTTTTTGATTGGTTGATTTTTAAATTTAAATTTAGGAATGAACCAATCATAAATTTATCTTTCTCGAAGAACTCTGGTAGATGGCAGTGTATCCTGAACCAAGGATGAAATTTTGCTCTGTGCTAAAAGCCAGAAAGTTACAGGCATTTAGTATTTAGGAGGCGTTGCAAGAGCTCGATGCTCGACTAAGACACCAAATCTAACACATCCAATCAAGGACTGAAATCTTTGAACTTGAATAACTCAATTTTAAGTTTAGAGTTTTTTTTTTTTTTTTTTTTTTTTTTGCGGAATTCCGCACGGGTCACCTAGTATACTATATTCATTGAAGTATGTATTGCGTCCGGTTTATTACTCCAATTTTGCAAGTGATCATGTTCTTTACGTTTTCAACTCTGAATGCAGATGGATGTTTAAGAATGAAACTGCCAATTGTTCTGTTCCGAGTAAAAACTTTTGAGTTGTTATGTATTAATTAGACTTCACTTTTATACAAAATACTTATGTATAAAATGGCGTACTGGTGTATTCAGATAATGTTAATGTTTTAAATTAATTTAAAGATGTTGTTAGTGTCTAAAACTGAAATATAAATTTTTTAATGATGTTATTGAGAAGTTATTTATACGAAAGAGCTTACATGATTGGAAATTTCTTAACTTTGGTACAGTTGACAAATGTCTTCATCTTATGCCATGGATACACTATGCAAGATTTTCTGTTTTTCGGTAGTTTAATTAAAAAAGTCATTGATACCTTACAGCTATTTGATTTTTTCATTGAAATTTTGTGTATAAAAAAAGCACTATTGTAGTTTCGAAAAAAGAAATAGCACCAAAAGTTAAGACTCTCAAAGCAAAGGTAAACTTCACTTCGGTTATTTCAGTTGCATTTGCATTATTAGTGTCTAAAACTAAAAGATAGACACTAACAATGCAAATGCAACTGAATGGAGATTTCTTAACTTTACTATAACTGAAAAATGTCTACCTACAACTTATGTCATGGATACACTATACAAGATTTACTGTATTTCGGTAATTCAATCAAAAGAGACAATGCTACGTTACATCTACTTGGTTTTTAAAATATTTCTTTGAAATTTTATAAATGACAAAAAACACGATTTTATTTGTAAGAAAAGCAGTCGAAAACTTTGTACAATTGATGAAGTTAAAAATACAAGACAACGTGTCTACAAGTACAAATAAAAGGTTAAAATAGAGTTAGAAAACTCTAGCAGATAGCAATTTCGGGGCTATTATGAATGAAGCCCCATCATCAGTGCAAAAAGATGATGGTTCACTGACACCAGTCAAGTGAACCAGGAATGCAAGAAAACGTGTGTCGTGTCCAACCCTTGACGTAATAGTTTCTGCGTACCTACTCTTCCTGTTCTGTTTATTTACCCTCACGTTTCTCGCATTCCTGGTTCACTTGACTGGTGTCAGTGAACCATCATCTTTTTGCACTGATGATGGGGCTTCATTCATAATAGCCCCGAAATAGCTATCTGCTAGAGTTTTCTAACTCTATTTTAACCTTTTATTTGTACTAGTAGACACGTTGTCTTGTATTTTTAACTTCAACACGATTTTAGTTCCGAAAAAAGAAATAGCTCCAAAAGTTGACTCTCAAAACAAAGGTGAATTTCATTTCGGTTATTTCAGTTGCATTTTGCATTGTAAGTCTACAATTTATATTTCCTTTAATGTTAATGTTTGCTGCTTTTTCCGGAATATTTTTATTTATTTTATTCTCTCTTTTTTCCCCTTCTTCTGACTTTCTTCTTTTCAATTTTCCCCACTTTCGCATTTTCTTCCTACCATTGCATTTTAAACTTCATTTTCTTATTTTCATTTTTCTTTCTCTCCTGATTTTATTCTTTTTATGTGCAACTTTGAAGTTTGTTTTTCTCATGGAATGTTGATGGTATTAAAAACGAAACTAATCAATGATTTTTTTAAAATGCTTTGCTACATGTGTGCACCATATTAAAAACACAATGAGCATCTTTACTTAAAAAACTGAATTTAATGTGCTTAAATACTGTTTTAATTGCTTGTTGTAATTATAAGCAAAATACTTTTATACGGCAGGTAATTCGTCAATGTTGTAGCATTTGTAAAACACTCGTTTTTGCATAAGCTGAAAAATAAATAATTTTTTTAAAGAAAAGTTTGAAGTTTTTAATTCATGTTATTTTTCTGGTGAAAATTCAGTCTCATGTACTACATTTATTGTACTACAATACAAAGAAGATCTTAATTTCATTACCCAGACGCGTACACTTTCTAAAAAGCTCAATTCTTCTAGGAAGGGGTATCAAACAGGGCCGTATTTAAGGGGTGGGTTTTTAGGGTTAAAAAATGTGTGAAAACTATTACAAAAATGCTTTCTATACTTTCTCACAGAAAAAATTATTTCTGGTGATTCATTTTAATTTTCGTATTCACTTTGAAACTGCATTTGAAAAATGAAATTAACAGGATTGAATAATTGTACAAATTAAGTGTTTTTTCCTTCATTATTTATTTTTATTGTAGTTATTGCAAGCATACTTTCTTAACAATACACTTTTCCCTTCGAATGTTTAATACCACTAAAAAAACACCAAAACTCTTCAAATTTGTAATTACCAAACTCTATATTTAACACATCTTATCAGTGTCGTAAGATAGAAATGTCAAAGGTGCTCTTTCGAATGCGCGTATATGAGTAAACTCATCTATGCAGATTGTTTTTTTCTTCATTTGAAAGATGATGCTTTTTTTTTTCTTTTACATTTTTTATGTTAATAACCTTTTAACATCTATTGTTTTTTTTTTTTCCTTAATGGGGCTGCGTTTAGCTTCTTGCCATTTGCAGACCTAGTGCATTTCCTAAGACCGGCACCCATTCTTTCATGTGGCACCACTATCGGCGAGATGTCATTACCACGAGAATTTTGACGCCCAGTTTCCCCACGAGATGGAGGCACCTGGGCTCTCTTCGATGCGAAACTGCACTAAGAATTTAATTTAGCCAAGAGGTACTGCATGCCAAATGAGTAAGGGATCTTTTACATGCCGCATAATCATACGACATGAGCGCTGTCGATTTTCTGCATCTTGAAAATCCACCGACTGGAGCCGGGATCGTACCCACGCTTTTGCGCGTGAGAGGCCAGCGTCTTAACCACTATTCCACTCTGTCGGCTTAACATCTATTGTAACAAAAATCAATATAATATAGAACAAGAAATCAAATTTTACAGATTTCACGAGAAACAGGTTTGGTAAAATCCTCCCCGAAGCAAAGGTCAGTTCTGTACCTCAGAGCCAGACTAACGTAAGTCCATTTTCGTCATTTTTCAGTAGAGGGGAAAAACGATGTGTTCGACAATCGATTTTCCCCTCTACCGAAAAATGACGAAAATGGACTTACGTTAGTCTGGTTCTGAGGTACAGAGTTTACGGACCCCCAGACTACGGACTGGTACAGACCCTGGTAACAAATACAGGATTTTCACAAATGACGGACCTGAATTCAATTAAACCATTGATATTCTCGAAGCTGCTACAAATATTACAATAAATGATTTCAATAAATAGTATCTTCTATTTGTGGTTTAACAAAATATATTTTAATTTTAAAGGCTTTTATTATACTTTGGAAAATTATACAATGGTCGAAAAGTTTTGCTTTAGTTTCATGACATTAAATTTAATAATATACTATTAAAATACGAGTAAAGCAGTTAAAAGTACAGAAATACAAATAAAAGTTACTCCTAATGACTGCACGGCAATTCGTTGCTATTCACATGTTTCTGTTTTACAATAAAACTCCTCAAAAAAATGGAAGAGTTGCAAGTGTTTGTAATAGTAAGGTAGTATCTAATTTTATTTTTTTTTAATCATCAGAAACGAAGATTTCACGTTAAGGAGAAACAATTGTATCGTAAATGGTTAGTTTATATTTATTTCAGCATAGAAACAAAAGCATAAATATATGGCAAGTGTCAATGTCTCGTAGCTAGAGCTTATTCCGTGAATTTTTACATAAAAAGTGCCAATAACTTATCGTATTTAAACAACATATATTCATTAACAAGTATTTTAATAACATATTATCACAAAATATTATCTTCTCTACATTCACACATTTAGTTTTTTTAAGGCGTGGTGATAATTAAAAAAATTGTTACTCGTATAAAATTATCTTAAAAAAGGGTATAAATATTCGGAAAGAAAGATGTTAAGAATTCTTAAAGAACTGAAAATCAAAAAGAGGTTATTACAGCATTCGAAAAAAATGAGAAACATTCTGCCTGCAATAATGATCAAATGAGCAATTCCATGCAAGTGTGGAAAAGCGTTGAAAAAATTAAACTCGAGTAATGTAACTGTTCTGCATATTTTTTGGTTTAAAAATATTAGAAGTTTCTAATTTATAACAATTTTTTGTTAGGAATGTAGTTTTTTAGTTTCGGCAATACTTTGAAGTTGGTATTAGAGTATTTTATTTTCAGTGAAGCAAATGGTCAAACTTTCAACATTGATAAGTTTCTATTTTTTCCATTAGATAAATGTGACAAAGGAAAATTGTTGTTTATTACACTTTAAATTAATATTGTAAATTAATGAAACAAGTGTTTTCAACTTAATTAAGTGATTTATGTCAATTTCAAAAAGGCTCTGTGCCATGTAACGTAAGTTACCAAAAACATGTTAAAGTTTTTACAGCAAATAAAGAAAGGGCAATACAATGTTAACTATGTTATATTTTCTATCTTATAGATGTGTACTAAGCAAATAACAGTACTTTTCTTTTGAATATTGTTTATTTAATTTTTTGTGCTACAATCAAAACGTGTAACGTAAGTTACCCACATATGCAGATAACGTAAGTTACCTTAGTAGAACTTCAATACTTGTGTTTCGAAATAAAGTAAATTGTAAATAAAACCTATGTGGTTAATAGAAGTAATTTATTCAATAATTCTTTTAATTGTACTGTATTTACTTAATTTAGATTACTCATATTTCTTAAAATGTATGTTTGTTAATAAGATTACAATACACCTTTATTATAAATTACATGCTTCTTTTTGGCTGTTAAGATATTAATTCTCTTTAAACAATATCACTGCATTCAGAATATTTAGGAGGTAATGTACTATGAATTATTCAAAAATGACTTCTGTTATGATTTAAAGTTATCAAATATGTTTTGGAAAAAACAAATATAAAAATAGTTTATCTCTTTCAATTGAAATATATTTTGTTCTGCATTAAAATGCCACTGAACTCTGCAGAAAAGATGCGCTGTAGAAGGGGTATGAGAAAAGTCATGTGGATATTACAGATTCATAAATAAAAGTCACTCTTGATAGTATTGAAATATGTTAGAAAAAGCAAAATGTATCAAAAATATTTTCTGAAGATCCGCACATTGACAATGACCATTTAAGAACCAGAAATGAACAAAATGTAGGGTTTCGTTTAGTTAGTATTTTAAGGAACAAGAAGAAAAAACAGAGATAAAAGCTGGTGACTGGTGTGTGGTGAAGTACGAAAATACATTGTATCCTTGAGTTGTGACGATTATTGAAGAAAACGAGTTTAAAGTAAAAGTAATGGCTGCTGTTGGAACCAATTAGAAATGGCCAGAAACGACAGAGGAAATTTATTATAAGAGAAAACATGATTCGAAAATAGAATTACCTGAACTTGTTAATACCAGCGGCCAGTATGCATTTAAAAGTCTTATGTTTTGTAATATTTTTGATTGATCATTGAGTTTGGCATTAAATTTCTGTAAATTTAACTCATAATTGTTAATTTTCAGTATTTTGATCTAAACTAAGCTGTAATTTTCATTCATTAATTTTTGTAATAAAGATATGCTTGTAAGTGAATTTTGTAACGTAAGTTACTGTAACGTAAGTTACCCAGTTAAAAATTCCCATAAAATTCAATTTTTAAAATAAAATTTTAAATTTATGAAAATTAATTCCTAAATATTATAAGAAACTGATAAATTATACTTCAAACAAGAAAACAGCTGTAATAGAGCAGAAATTTGCCTTAGAACCAATTTTCATATTATGCCATTCCCTTTTTGTGTAACGTAAGTTACTGCCTTATTTTTGACTGCTAAATTTTGTAAAATTTAAGTGCATCGAATATTTTTGCATTTTAATTTTGCTTTTGACTGTCATTTTCACTGAATGCTTTTGTATAAGGTTTTTATAACAATATTTGTCTGTACTAAGGAGCTAACTGCATAAGAGTGGGTCGAAATGTAACGTAAGTTACCGTGGAATTGCCCAAATGAATTAATTAGTTTAAAATTATTTATTATATATACACAGTAGGGTGGGCTGAAAAATATTTTTTTTTTCGATGATGGGTATTACGGAAAAATTGCATTGAAAGAGCAAAGTGCACATAAAAAATTTGAAATTTTTCGGGAATTTCTTGATCTGCAGCAAACACGTTGAAGTTTGGAAAAAATGCAGTTTTTTTCGAGATTTTCAGCAAATGATCAAAAAATTTTCTTTTTCTATTTTCAATAACGTGTAGGGCGGAAAAGGTGCCATTGGGGGCATAGAAGTTCCACAAAAAAAAATGAGGTCTGTAGTATAGTACCTTCCTTTTCCACAAAAACCTAAAAAATTCAGCAATTTCCTGTTTTTTTTTACGTTTTAAATTATTTTTTTCAAAACGTTAAAGTACTGTTTTCGCCTTACTTATCTGAAATAATTACATTGTTTGTCACATATAATGCAGTTTTATTATTCAACTTCGCAGAGATGGCTTATGACTCCTCCTTTTTTCAGGATTGTCCATTTTTAGGAAGGGGTGATACGCAGATAAAAATTGAGGAATGGGATTCACAATTGCGGCATTGGTTATAAAGCTTGAATACATCACCTTGCTTACCTTTAATTGGTCTCCCAATTTGAGAAATTAGCCAAAGAGGAAACTATTTTAATTTTTGCACAATCGAGAAAGATTTCTCATTGGATACAAGAAAGTAGGTGGGTCTTGGTTTTATATCTTTCCGCAGCCATTGGCCATTGACTGCAGCGCCTCTAACTGTTCATTTAAATTTAAAAACAAAATGGTAACATAAGGGTTGCAATAAAGAATGTAAAGACTTGTTTTCACTTCCTCGCCAAATGCAGGTGTGGCTCGAAGACTTATTTAATATTTCATAAAACTTATCACTTCGCCAAAATGTCGCTAAACTTGCAACTATGGCACGCTGGAGTTTCTTCCTTCTCTACCTATTTTAAGGAATAGACTCGTTTTCTCATTTGATTGACACCGGCCATCTCGTCGCGGTTGAATAATAGATGTTAGGGACTAAAAAAAATTTTAGATAATTTCTTAAAAATCTCAAAAAACTGCATTTTTTCCAAACTTCATAATTACGGCAAATCAAGAAATTGAGCAAAATAGTTCACATTTTTTTATTTTCACTTTGCTCTCCCAATGTCCACCTTTTTCACAGTACCCATCATCGAAATTTAAGAAATAAGTCTTTTTCGGCCCACCCTAATACACAGGGGGTAAGAAAGTAAGGCTTGGGAGTAGAGATGAAAATAGTCGGAAAAAAAACGGTTTTTTTCCCGTTTTTTCCGAGGAGGTTTATTTCCACTCCGGAAAAACTGAATTTTTCAAATGTTCAGTAAAATGAAATTAAAATTTTCAGCATAAAATGATAAATTCAGAAATTTATCATTCTTACGCTATTTTCTTCTTCACCTCCACTCCTCTCTCTTACGATAAAAACCTCTTGCTTTGGCAATGCAAGTTAGACGATATTACAATTTGCCTATAGATCAAGAACTATTAGAGCTGAGAAATTTTAATACAGTCGAGCCCGCTTATTAGAATATCGCTTAAAGGAATATCCCGCTTAATGTAATACATTTTCAATGTACCAAACCATTGAAATGCATTATTTTCATCCCGGATAATGGAATATCCCGCTTATTAGAATATTTTTTCGTGGCAAAATGGCTATTCCATTAAGCGGGTTCGACTGTATATGAACATTGTTAAAAAATGAAACTTTAACTTAAAGTTCAAATTTTAATCCAAAAAATATTTGATCACACTTGTTAAATGCATATGCATATTTATGTACCCATATTACCAGTTTAAAATTCGTTTCAACTTTTCAAAATTTCAACCAACACTTACCTTTGCTCTCAAGGGTTAAATGCAGCCTCAGGGAAAATTTATTGCTTGAGTAGAAACATTATAGATAGTTAAAGAGTTTTACCTCTCAAACGTGCGTTTGTTTAGAAAACAAAAAATGATTACTGCAATTTTGTCGCACAAGCAGATCTTAAATACAATTCTTGCTAGTTCTTATTACTTTGAATCAATTATACTATAATTACCTTTCAAAAAACATTGAGCAAGAGACTTTACTAAAAAGTTTTGAAAATAGTACAGATATTTTATTATTATAAATTTACATAATCAGTAAATTAAACACAATTTAAAAGCATTTTTAAACGTACTCTTTTTGTTTAAAATTAACTTTCAGTTAAATTTGAAATTACATTTTCATCTTTTTTCATAAATAGGCACAATATCATTTTAGGATTAATAATAAAAATAAATGTGCAAAAATATTGCTTTTAGTTGCTAAAGTTCTGCGCAAAGTACAGTTTACATATCTTTCAAAGATTTTTTATGTGTCTAACAATTCAGAGCTCAAATCGAACTAAGATAATAATTATTAATGTTCTGTGTATTTAAAGTAGCACAAAATATAAAATTAATAAATAATAAAAAAAAAACCTATAGTAAAGTAAGTACACTTACCTTTATTGCAAATTCCAAGCAGAATTCAACGTTATCAACTATTAAAACTCTCTCAACACAACAACTCTACACAGAAACTTCTTTAACAAAACCAACGTCTTTTTAGTGAATAACTAATTTTACTTCTTCATGAAATGAATAAGCATAACTTCAGCCACAGAACTAGGTTTCCGCTGACTATGCGAACTAAATGTATATTGCCGTGCTTGCTAAGCGCATAGTAGAATCTGCAATTGAACTCAAACTGAGATATTGAATTTTAAAGAGCTGCGCCTCCATATATTTCGTTGTGATGATTTTTTATTCAGCATATTAAAAAAAAAGTCTCCAATCACAAATGACTACATAACATTTTATTAATAACACATACGAAACAGAGAGCAACCTCTGGTTAATTACTCTGCTTTTGTTGAAAAGTAGGGGTACGACTATTGTGCTTAGCAAGGCAGTGCAGTAAGTTGAAACTCCAGTTTAAATTTTGTTTAGGTTTAGAAACCATTACGCAGTTTATAATTTTCTATTAGAAAGGTTAAAAAAAAAGTCATTTAATTTTTATTTGGATTTAGATTGGGTGGGGAAAAACCAGAACTCAATAGTTTTCATTTTTAGATAGTGAAGTTATATTGCAAGGGAGAAAAATCATTCTGATTTTTCTTTCAAACACTATTATTGATGTTTGAAAGTATTTAAATATTATTTTAAGTTTTAAAGGCAGTCTAAAATAGAAAATTTAATTGTAAGGGTTAGACACACTTTATCCAATATTAACAGTGAAATGACGATATGATTAATTTGTGGGGTTTGACCAAGAAAGCTTTGAGTCATAAAACAGAAAGGCTATTTTTTTCCTATTAAAACTTACCTAATTATACGTATTTCTGTCATCAGGAAAAATAATATGTGTTGATTGCATATATTTTTAATGATTAACCTTTTAAATGGTCCAAAAAAACAAAACTATTAAAAAACGCTGTTTTTAATTGTAAAAAAGTCAATTTTTCATTTTTTCCAATTTTTCCGGAAAAAAAAACGGGAAAAAAACCAGTTTTTTTTCCATCGCTTCAAAATTTCCGAAAATTTTACATCTCTACTTGGGAGTCAACATCTGCTTATATTTTGTGCGAGATCGTCTCAACTCGAGCCGCTATATAGTAGCCTTAGACTTAACCAAAGCCATACTTACGTCAAGTGCAATATAAAGATTTATTATAACTTATAATTTTCAGAAATTAATTAGGTGAAATCAGGTGATTCTATAAATCTACCAATCACGGAGTGAAAGCAACGTAAAACGTTTTTCGTAACAGAGATTCCTCTGAAAAATATTTTCTTCATTTTCTGAAAGCTAATTGCTTATACGTTCTTCAGTTTCTCAAAAATTCATAGCAAATATGCATATTTTGAATGCAAAAGCGCAAATGATAAAATAAAACATACTTTGATATTTTTAAAGTAGAAAAACAAAATTTTGTAATAATTATGAAATAGATTTGATTCGAAGTGTAAAAAACTGCAGTGATCTCTATTACAGTTTTGGAAGTGAGCATATATGAATACACAGTAAACTCTCGATTATCGGTTGGCTTTCGCACTTACACAAAAAAAAGAAAAGAAAAAGGAAAGAAACGGCGATGGAATATTCATTTAATTTCACGGGGCTGACAGTACATGTATGCATACGTATATGCACATATTTAAGGCCAGTAAAAAAAAAGAGAGAGAGAGACCATTTTCTCCTTCCTAAGAGATTCAATTAATATTCCTTATTTCATTATATTTGCGTAATGTGGTGTAGAGTAAACAAGATCCATCACTGTGAATGAAAAAAAGACGCAGCAGCACGTGGGACGTAGAGTCTTTGGTCCTGCCTCCTGTAACCATGGTGATCTAGGAATCGATGACGACACAGTTCCGGGGCTGCAGAGCTCCGATCTCTTTGACTGGACCATATTGTTGAGTATTTGGTGTTTATATGGGTTCTATTATATGATTATTCGATGTTTCTTTATCATAAAAACACTGGGAGATATTAGAGGATGTGTTAACGCCCAGGGTGAATGGTGTTAATGCCCCAAAAAAGTAAAAAGTGACTTTTGACCTTAAGCGCGAAATTTCTTTTTGTCAAAAGGGAAGACTTGTGTAAGTAGTGTTTTAAATATTTTCTATGTTTAAGAGAACTTTAGGAATATTTCTAAATAAGTCTTTTTGTAACTTATGCATAATTGTGTAGTGTTATAAATAAATAATAATAATACTTAATTTGATTTCTTAGCTACACATAAGCTCATATTTTCTTTGGTTTTCTAACCGGAACAAATAAGAACTGAACAGAAAATATTGTCCTTAAAAAAAAAATCTTTAAAATAATACTTCACGAATTTAAAAGCAACTTGTTGCGAAAAATGCCGAGATTCGAATTTCCGTTAAAAGTTCAGAATACACTAACGCCCCCTATATTCTTGGTTATGCAATATATTTCATGCTGAGCTTTCTTAGATATCATTCGGGTTTTCTTCCCTTCAATCAGTCCATTGTTAAATTTAAAGTTAAAAAATTCTGAATGCATTACAGTTACTTCAATACGCTTCATTTCACAGATTACTGACGAAAAAGTATTTTGTTATTGTTAGAGATGGCGCGAAGCGGGGTTTGGCCGAAGCGCCGAATATCGAAGCTTCGGCCTCTGCACAAATAGAAGTTTTACCACTGAACATGTAATAAATGCATGCAATATTATACTATACTTCATGTGTATCAATATTCTCAGTGTTACACAGCAGTTATAGCGTAATGTTTCTCAAGCCTAATGTCATATGTAACTCAGTCTAATTAAAGTTTTTTGTTTTGCTCTCTCGTAGTACAAAAAAAGAAGATATTTTTTTTTTTTAATAAGTAGAATGAGCATTATTTGGAACATAAAAAGCATGTTCGAAAGTTAAGTTGATGTTTATAATAAAACCAACTGATATGATCAAATATTATATTACTAGAAATTAGACGCTATTTACATTTTATCAACTTTATAATTAGAGATGGCGCGAAGCGCAGCTTAGTTAAAGAGTAGAATACTGAAGTTTCAGCAAACTAATGGCTTAACCTTAAGCTCGTGCACATAATGAAGTCTTAACATTGAATACATTAATAAATGCATACAATATTCTCCATATATTTTAAAGTTCCTAGTGTTGTACAACCTTTTTATATTGCTGTCTAATTTTTAAATTAATTTCACTAGTTAAAGTATTTATTTTTGCTTTTTACTGGTAGCACCAGAAAAGACAGCTCTCATTTTTTTATTGAAAATATGCAATATGAAGCATTATTTAGAATATGAAAAAAAGAGTTCTACATTTAAGTTTATGCATATAATAAAACCAAATGGTATGGTCGAATATTAAATCACAGAATAATGTAACTAGAAATTTGCTCTGCTAGTTAGATTATACCTAAAAATTGTAATAGATATCTATTATTAGAAATTTAGATATCTATTCTAAATTTAATACTCTTGAAGTTAATTTAAATTTGTTAGAATCACGTGTATATACCCTTTTCCGTATTTTTCAGTATTTATATTTTAACCCAATAATGCCTAGCGTCCCTTTTTAGGGACTGTCCGAAAAAGAGTCTGAATTTCCCCAAAATGAACATTTAAACCAAATAATAGTGTTCAATTAGTACCTTGGTATTGCTTCAATTCGTTATTAACAGATTTCAGCACATAACCATTGTAAAGTGTGTTCTGTAACAGTTTCAATATGATCTTTATCAAAAATTACTTCGTTCACAATCTCAAGAGAAAAAGCTAAGTTTTTAAAGTTATTCCCAGCTTCCCAGTTTATGTTAATTGCTGATTTTATTTCTTCTTATAAAATGTCTTCTTAAATATTATATTGGTAGAAAAACATTTTAGTAAAAAAAGTATGTACCCTCTGGGGTCTATCGTAACTTTTAAGGGACGATTTTTCTTTCCTTAATAAAAAAATTATTTTTCACGTGATATTTTGTTTATTATTTTTCCTGTTCATTAAACACTGTTTGTAACCAGTATACAAAATACCTTTGGAAAAAAAATGTCAGGCATAAATGGGTTAGATAAAATATTTAATACGTTTAGTTTTGAAAATGTTTACTTCAAAAAGAATTTAATTGAAAATAAGCTTTTCCCTTGACGCAACCAATGAAATACAAACTTAATATCTTTCATCAAACGTGGGCGTGCAAGAAACGGGAACTGCCATCATATTTGAATTAGCAAAAAATAAATAAAAATTCAGCTTCAATTAACTTTGTTCATTCTCAGGATCATTTATAATCTTAGACTATTATTAATAATCTTCATCTATACATAGAAAATGGGCTAAAATTTGTCAACACATTAATAAATTTAAGACAAACAAATCTATTAAAATTACAATTTCATTTAATAAAATATGACTTTAAAAAAATCCTGGAATGGTAAATGTTAAAAATAAGTATTTTTATATCTAAATTCTAATACTAAAGACGCGTAAGAAAGTCACGTTTCACTAGCTTTATTTTAAAACAACTAAAGTTGTTCACCTAATTGTTAACTAAATGTAATTTAATTATATTTATTTCATAAGAATTTTCAAGTGAAATATAATCCGTTAATTTATTGAACAGTTTCTGATTCCAATGGTTCAATGCACACAGCGTATAGTATATAAACTAGATTAATAGTGTATACCCTCAAGTACAATATTTTATGGAATCATAGTTGTAAAATGAAAACTTACAACATAAATTATTATGTGCCGAAGCGACCGCACCACACCTCATGCTTCGGCCAGATCGAAGCTTCGGTCCATTTCTAGTAAAAAGTAAGAAGAATAAGTCACCCCTCCCTTGAAAAGTTTCCAGGGCCACCCGAGTACACCTTGTACATTAATGAAGCAAAACTTTGTTTTTTCTCTGCAGAACCTATACTCGATGGATCAAATTCATTACATACTGGTGTATGAAGACCCCAACTACAGGCGCCAAGACAGCGACAGAAGAAAAGAAATCAAGATTTCTCTTCGGAGGAAATTCATCGAAAAATTAGAATACGAGTCATTGCTCATAGACGAACAGAGGGTTGGGAAACACATTTTCGTGAAAATTTACTGCCCGTTGGAACGCATCTACAAGGAAGCTGAAGTGTTCAGGGTGGAGCTACCAGTGCTGGAGGTAAGGGACAATAAAAAACGATCCATCAGCTTAAGCTCGCAGAGCACTGCAATAAACACTGCAAATAACCAAAAACTTGTGGAAAACTTTTTGAAAAAGGACACGAACCCTTTTTTTGAGAACACATCGTTTCCTCGAGCAAGAGTAGGGTATATTACAGTTATTGCAAGGGTTAAATGTCTTACTGTTGCTCTTAAGTAACAACAATGTTAAAATATTGTTGGGAAAATATGATTGAACACTTTTTTTGAACACGAACACTTGCCTCCTTTTTGAGAACACTTTGTATGGAGCTCTTTTCGGCACACATTTTGGAGACTAACTGTTCGTTAACTGTTTCATACAAAGCATTCTCAAAAAGAGAACAAGTTCATGTTCCACAAAAAGTGTTCTCCCAAGGATTTTTTTAACATTCTCGTCGTCTGAGAGCAACAGAAAGTCATCTAACCCTTGCAATAACTGTAATGTACCCTACTCTTACTTGGCGACGATGTGTTCACAAAAAAGGGCAAGTGTTCTTTCACAAAAAGTGTTCTATAAGTGTGATTATTTGCAGTGGAGACACCCGGTTTGAAAAAAAAAGTTCAAAGGTCTAAAAGGGTTTTAAGTTAAAAAAAAAAAAAACTTTTAAACTCTCTGACTGCAATTATGTGCAGGAATTTTTACTGTGTATTGGCTAAGACGGAAATATAAATGTGTTATTACAGAAACTAAATTTAACTTAGGGGAAGGGTGGGCATAGTGGCCACTGCGGGCAAAGTGGCCACTTGAAGTTTTCCGCCCTATATATTGCTGCAGTTTAGCGGCAATAGACTTAACGTCTCGCCCGGCAGCCGTTGTTATTGTGTTATAGTTTATATGCGCTCAGACGCAAACTCACGGATATATCACAAATTTTTCACTTTTTCGACCCTCTGATGTTAGGTAAGCGCATCACATGTTTCGCTTTAGTTTATTGTAGGACTAGGTGGAGTAAATTTTACATCCATGGTGCAAAACACCATGTTTCTAGCTTTGAATTCATATGTCTCAACAGTAGATATAACAAAGGGTTGTACGTGAAATATTGTTCTTTCGGAAATGGCGCGCTAGAGGGCAAAGTGGCCACAGCCGTGGCCCTTCGATTGTTCGATTAGAAACGTCGATTGTTTTTTTCTGTGGTGATTGTTACTCGAAATCTAAGGACAGCGAAGGCTGGATTAGATGTTCTGGGTGCCTCAAATCTGCTCACGAAGCCTGCACAGGAGCCGAAGAGGAGGACGATGAGTTTATTTGTGATTTATGTAAATACCAGTTGATTTCATAACTTCATATACTTTTAGTAATGCCTATTTTTGTTTAAAAACCCCAATACAATTGTTCTGAGTTCTGAAACTAAATGCGTTTCATTTTTTCCATACTATCTAAATCTATTTAGGCAGTGGCCACTTTGCCCTACCTAGTGGGGCAAAGTGGCCACTTTGACAGCTTTTGGTAAAGTAAAAATTTTGTAAAAATAAAGTTTAAAAATCTAGTTGTTTATATTTTTTAATCAGGTCTAAGTAACCATACTAAATGTTGAAGGGATTTATAAAATGTTTCAATAAAGTTTAGGGGTGGAAAAAAATAGATGTTCCTTAGGGTGGCCGCTATGCCCACCCTTCCCCTACATGTATTACAGAATTTTATAATGTATTAGACTGATATTGTAGTAATTTCTATTTCTCTTTGCGTAAGGACTTACATCAAGCTGTTACTTAAAATACTTCGAAGCAAGTAAGCATAATGTTGGTGCTTTTAAGAGAACTTTGAACTTTTCAGATATTTTCAAGAACACCCGAAGTCAACAGAAAGTTTGAAAGGAAGAAATCAAAGATCCCAGTGGAGGATAATAAAAGTAGGTTTTGAACAGAAAATACATCGTAATAATATTTCTAAAAGTTGGTCTTGAAGAAAGCAGAAGGTAAAAGCATCGATATCAATTCTTTCAAAGAGATTTTCTCATCAATTTGCTGCTTGATCAAGTGATCGAGTGATGAAACATCCCAGATTTCATGATAGGGTCCCCGTTATTCACTCTTTTTCTTTAAAATTTGAAGGAGGATAAAATAGTACTATTTATATTATCATCTTTGTGTCTTAACAAATGTCACAAAACCCTGTTTTCCACAATGCCTTCTTAATACTAAATGCCTATCACTTTCTGGGTTTTAAATTTAGCAAAAATTTTCCCAAAGTTTTACAGGCACTGCCATTTATCGAAGTTCTTCGAAACAAAGAAATTGTCAGGGAAATTAACAATTGGTTAATTTCAAAATTTAAATTCAAAAATTAACTAATCAAAATTTTAATTTGAATCCATCGCAAATAGCCACTGGCCCCAAGGTAGCGCTTTGTGTCGAACAGTTGGAGAATTGTTTTGAAGCAAATGCAGTATTTCGGGGCGTTGCTTCCACTCGTCCGTTCAGCTATCAGTTACAAAAAAAAAAAAAACTTAATTTAGACATCTTGAATTCAATTTATGTTTTTCGAAGTCGCAAGTTACGACAGGGCCCTATTCACATTTAGATATGTTTCCTCATGTCTAAGGAATTCCCGAAAGTGGCACCATTTCATTTTCAACTCAAAGGCACACCTTTTTCTTTTTTCCATTTCCAAAAAACAAATTCAGAACATAAGAACTAGTGACGTATAACTAAGCGAGTGGCTACAAAACCGTATAAAGGCATAAATGGATCTATTTTACTATTTATTGTCGTATTCACGAAATTTGCATCAGATCTCTTTTTATGCATTCTCTCACGATATTTATCCCACTTCTGTTGCTTTGAAAAAGAAGCAAACACCAACTATGATCGAGTTAGAACAAATAACAATCGTGATTGCTCAAAAAAAGAAAGAAAAAGAGAAAACAAAAAACATTGTATTTGTTGATTTTTTCCAAACCTTAAAACTTTTTCGCCCTGCAATAGGGACTACTTGAACCCCTAAAACACATGCATGCAATCTAATTTGTGGTACGTACAGTACACCATAATGCATTCGCTTGCATTTACTTTCACAAAAATAAACCTTTCATACATACATATATATTCTGCTCTATGCTAGTATTATATTTATCTTTTTCAGAATTCCACGTTTCAGCCCCTTTTCAAATCAATTGCGCGGATTTGTTCACTTTTAAAAATGCTGAAGGAATAGAAGATTTGAGACTGTCGTCGGCAATTCGTTGCCTGTTAGTAAGTAGAGTTTATTTTCCTCTAAAAATGCTTGAACTAATTTTACTAGACGACAAATTTAAAAAGTTTTCGGTGTTTGAACTCTGTTATAAGTACCACTGGTACAATCGCTTCTCTCATGTTATCACGCGCTTTTGAGACCTTTTAAGTGAATAAGAAAGAAGTCAAAAAGTTTTTGCATCAAATGCTTATTTTTTCGCAGGTATACAATATACTTATTAACATCAATACGATGGAAAGTGCTAAAAAGAAAGTTCCAAGAAGTACAGGCAAGTTCTTATTTTTCTTATTTAATTCTTATTCAAAAACAAATTAAGCGTGCTGAATCAACTTAGTAATGTCAGTCTGATTGAACAAAACACTAATAATGTTGTTACAAATAAAAATATTTACAAGCAAATACCAAAAAGCTCGTTTCGGCACCCAACGACTGCAGTTTCACTTACTTTTACTCATCAGTTTGCAATAGCCATACCACGTCTAGGGCTGAAATTAACTCCACACTGACTGAAAACTTTTAAGATAACTTGGGGGTATTGATTAAGACCAGATATTTGAAACTGAGATTCCAGCGCTGAACGTAAGCTCCTATTCCTAAATCCTAGAAGCATGGACACGGTAAATGAATCAAATGTGGCTCGTCCTTGTCTAGATTCTGAAGTTATTGTTTTTTGCTATTGACTCTTCGACATACAATGAGGTCTCAAAAACGTCAAAGCGTCTGAAAATACATGAAATAAATGATTTCTTAAAGACGTCAGTTTATAATGGTACATGAAAAGATTGACGTCTCAGAGACACCATTCTATAATGGCAAATGTGCTGACTGATGTCTAGAAAAAATAGTCGACAATGGCACATTTCATCCTAGAAAAAAACAAATTTTATTTTTTAGGAGTCTACGACGCAGATTGAAAAACCTAAAAATTGACTTAAAACTAAGCTTAAGTAAATTTTGATGAACTTAATCAGTAGCGAGAAATATTCAAGAGAAAAATCAACGAAAAGTTAAACTTAAAACTAATACAAGCTACCTGCGAATTATATCCCACAAATACGGTGCAAATTTTCGTTCATTGAAATCAAAGGTGTTTTCCTTAAAGTTTTTTGATCCAAACTGAGAACTATTCTGCAGACTTTCTCAATGATGACTTTCTCAATGTCGCAGCCTCGTGCTTTTTCTGCTACAGAGCATTAAATGAATGATCTCGTTAGTAAATCAGCTTACAATGAATGGCGCATAAAGTAAATGACGTATGGGAGACTTCGACCTAAAATGACACAATAAATGAATGGTCTCGTAAGACACCTGGAATACTTCGGCCTACAATGGCACAACAAATGAATGACGTCTCGGAGAAGTCAGTAAGGGGTTTTGGAATGCGTCTTCAGACTCCAGACGTCATTGTATGCCGAAGAGTTGACGCAATTTAAAAGTTTTTTTTTTTTTTCATTGAGACTGCATATGAAGCTTCAGCCATTTGCCGATCTCGTGCGTATCCCGATTTTTCATCCAGTCTTTTCACATGCAACCATTAAGACGCGCGATAAATCTATCATCAACCAACAGGTTCGAAATAATTACAAAATTCTGGTTTTCCCTAGGTTTGTTATACCTATTGATGATTGGAGTGTTCAAAGATGCTTTCCCCGTGCATGACCCTTCAGCTATAGAACCCAGAAGCTTGAAATTCGGTGAGCACGACGAATTCTCCCCAGATTTGCCAACTCATGAGGATCTACGACTCATATTGAGCAAGAAATGGGCAACGCTGTGCCACAAACACCCCATTCATGAGGTCAAAGATTACTTTGGGGAGAAGATTGCTTTTTACTTTGCTTGGGTGTCTACTTACATGATGTCCCTGTGGATTCCGTCCGTGTTGGGTATTTTGGTCTTTGCATATGGATATACAGAACGGTGAGGTTAACCTTTTAGAAATTAAAAAATAGGATTTCATCAAGAATTTTACTGTTTATGTTTTGTTATTCTTATTCTCATTTACTTTAAATTGCTGTAGTGATATTATCAGCTAATAGTTTTCTTGTTTGGTGTGCTTCTTTCTTGTAGACCAATAGAATCCAAGAAAACAGGTTTTATGTATTTCATTGAAGTAGTAAAGTCATCTTGTGATAACAGTCTAACACCGGTGTTATCCGCCATAATATGTTTATGGGGTACGTATCATAATTTGCTGTCTTATCTACACTTAAAAAATACACGCTTATCCTGATTCGATATCAAGTATTTTTAACTGTTAAAAAATTACATTTTCAACTATTTTAAAAATAAAATTTTATAAAAAAAAAAAAGTAAAACCGACTTCAAAAACGCAGCTGAAAATTGCTCTAAAAAGTAAAAAATAAATTTATTCTTTGAAAACCATCGATACTACTTTTAAACATGAGTTTTGAAGTCGGTGCCGAAACAGTTAATAAAATCATTCGTATCCATTGATTGTACCATTTGATTGATTTTTCCTCTCAAACAACACTTGAAATTGATTATGAAACATTAATGGTTGTTTTTATTATGAAACATGTAACCGAAGAATGGGCACGAATGATTTTTTTTAACTGTTTTGGCACCGACTTCAAAACTCAAGTTTAAAAGTAGTATCAATGGTGTTCAAAGAATAAAGTTATTTCTTACTTTTTAGAGCAATTTTCAGCTGCGTTTTTGAAGTCGGTTTTACTTTTTTTTATAAAATTTTATTTTTATTTCATTCTTTTCAGTGTAAATGTATACCCGGAAGAGTGTCATGTTGCCATCATGACGCTTCATCTCACTTTATTAACGCGTCCAAAATTTTTACGATTGCGACTAAAACAAAGTTGTGTTAATTTCTGGGATTTAATCAAGCATGTTTAAAATACAAGTTTTCAGCCGATTATACGGATAAAACTGGCCAACAGGTTAATTTGAAAAGTAGTCATTTACTGCCGATTCATTATTAATGCACCAGTAAATTTAACCTTTAAAAGCTAAGGTGATGGGACTTGATAGGAGCCTGGAAATATATTTTTTTAAAAAATTTGGGCAATCAGGACTAAATATTTTCTATCAGTAAAACTGCGGTTTTCATGCAGCATAATCGTATGACGTAGACGCTGCATTTTTTTTCTGCAGCTTGAAAAGCCACCGACTCGCTCGAAGATCGAACTGATGCTCTTGCCAATAAGAGCCCAGCGTCTTTACCGTAAAGCCACTCTATCGGCGAGTGACATAGCAAAGAGTGTGCGCATGAAATTCCTTTCATGATGCGCAAGAGTATGCGCATGAACGGAATTCTGAAGATTTCCCTCAATTTCTTCAGGATTCCGTTCTCAAATCCCACATCATGGGACCATGGGACCACCAGGAAGGTGTACACTTTCAAACAAAATAAAAATTATCCAAGTCGGACTATTCAGTAAAAAGTTATGCGTGGTCATACATTAAAATATGTATAAATAAATATATATATATATATATATATATATATATATATATATATATATATATATATATATATATATATATACACACACACACATATATATATACAGAGCCCGATCATTCTGACATTGGACAAGGGGCACATTTCTATTTCAGGGCCCCTCGCCCCCCCCTTCTCATATCAGTTATGTGTTACAACTTACAAGTAAAAAACATCTTACGATACCAGAATGAAATAAAAGTTTTGTGCAAAGATCAATTAAAAAAAATAACAATGCTACCAAATTATTAAGACAAAAATATGCGTCAACATACACAGTAGGTTGTTAGTATTAATAGTAAAATACACAATAGGCATTTTAGTACAATTTACACTAGGCATTTAATATTAAGGAGGCGTTGGATAAAGTAAGGGGATTTTGGGCCCCCCTGAAATCTAAGAGGTGGGGCTTGTGCCCCGCGTGCCCTTGCGGTAATCAGGCTCTGTATATATATATATATATATATATATATATACACACATATATATATATATATATACACACACACACATATATATATATATATATATATATATATATATATATACACACATATATATATATATATATACACACACACACATATATATATATATATATATATATATATATATATATATATATATATATATATATATATATATATATATATATATATATATATATATATCAGTAGCGAGGCGTGACTTCAAGCGTCAGTCATCGCTAACTTTCAGGTCCCCAAAGAAATATACCAGACCATATGGATATGTTTCGCTCATGGGTGTTTGTGATAAGAAATTTTTGAAAATTTTGGGCTGCCGTTTCCGAAATTTAATTTTTCAGTTTTCGAAAATTTTATTTCCGTTAAAGCAGGAAATTCTCCTCACACAATAAATGAAGTATACTTTGAAATGATAAAAATCATTCATGTTGTTTTTATGAGTTTTAAAACTAAATAGTAATTAAAAAATTCAACTAACCTTGTAAAAATCTTGGTTCACATATACTTCTTTTTCAATTTGAAAAGTTCAAGCTTGCTGAAATGCAAAGCTCGAACGGCAACGAGCACTACTTTTTATGAAAAACATTTATTATTGAAACTAAAAAGAGAGTAAAAAAACAAAACCACGCACACATATATTCGTTTTTGAAAGTTCGATGAAGTTCCAAAACACAAAAGGTAACAGCGTTTTCCATATGCAAAACTACTGTTGCAAACAATATTGTCTTCGACCCGTCGGCCTCATATTGGCGCCATCGTAAGATAACAATATTTTTCTAACCGCAACCCCTTTTTTTGAAAAATGTGACGCACCGAATTGAAAAAAAAAAAAATAAAAAAGAATGAACGAAACAGGAGAAAAAAATCTCAACCCCTCCCCATCCAACCCCCACGATCCGCCAAAACTGAGAGTTGCCAGTAAAAACAAAATGTCCGCGGGTCATCGCCGATGAGTCTTATTACATCTAAGGGAAGCTGTGAAAGAATCTGATTGGCTGAAATGGCTGACAAGCGAAAAAACTTGCGCGCGCACACACAAAACCGATGCGATATCTGTAGCGATGAGTGAAGGTCACGCCTAATCGTTTACTCAACAGATGGCACCACTAAAATAAAATTATTTGGAATATTAAATGATCCGAAAAAATAATCTAAAAATAAAATTTTAAAAACTTTAATTCTTCCAGTGCAAAACGAGGTTTGCCTTCAGGTCATCGGCGAATCGTTCGATGACTTGAGGCCTCGCTACTGATATATATATATATATATATATATATATATATATATATATATATATATATATATATATATATATATATATATATATATATATATATATATATATATATACCGGTCGACTAGAGAACCTCCTCCGTGTTTTCGTCGGTTAAAAATGAGAGAGAGAGAGATGCATACTACCGTTGTAAAAAAAGATAGCTCAATTCTAAAAGAAAATGTTGGGAAAAACTGGAATACATAAATTTTTAACCTTTAAAATGCTATTATATTTTCAAAAAATGTTTTAGCTCATAAGTAGAGAATCCAGTCACAAAGTTATAAATTTCTTTGATAGCTATCTCTTTGAACAAACAACAAAAAATCTATAAAAATGCATTACAGCAAAATTTGGATTTAGAGCCTTTTAAATTATGACGACAGCCATAAATATCTAGTATTACCTATTCTACGTTGGTGCACGGAAAGGTAAGATCGTTTGACTTTGAGAGTACTTCTTGTTTCCTATAAATTTTAGACAGCTATTTTTATGTACCCTAACATTTTGCGTTCTACCAATGCAAAATACGATTACAAGTATGAATCTTTTTTTTTTACTTTGACATTTTTCAGTTTATCTACCGACTGATAAAAGAAATAAAAGCTTAAATAAATAAAGCTCTAAATAAAGCGATAATGTAATCAATATAACCGTAAATTATTACTTATATCGGCTTTTGAAATACAAGCAGCACTTCATTTCTAAAACTTTGTCATCTGAAAGGTTTTTTTTTTTTTTTTTTTTTTTTTTTTTTTTTTTTTTTGCGTTTCAATTTAATTTCAACTCCTGGATTCAAGGATTCATAGTTAAACTCCTAGAAAGAAAAACTGCTCATTTTTATTCAGTAAAGTGTGTTATGGAGTAATCTGCTAATAAAATAACACTTTAGCACAAACTCATTTTCAAAAATTCCTAACGTCATTAAAAACTGTAGCATTAGGTACATGAGATTAAAAGCACTTTTACTGATCCGTACTAAAACAATTAACAGAACAAAACTGGGAGGAGGTTTATGGTTTTATTTCAGGTTGTTGCTTTTTTAGGGGGGGGGGGCGGATAAATGAAAAGTGCTCTAGTAACTCAGTAAATGGATAAGCACCACATTTTCTAGTCGTTCCTTTTTCCGAGCAACACATCTTAAAGTTAGACACCAGTTTTTTTCAAAGCAGCTTGGTACACATACGAGTGATACCACGCGTTCTCGTTTGAAATCAAAATATATGACCCCAACTGTATTAATGCAAATAACTATCCTTTCTATACTCATAGTTCATTTCCAAACTTCGACGATATAAATATTTACAGGAACAGTATTCATGGAAATCTGGAAGAGAAAACAGCTTTCCTTGGCTCGACAATGGAATGTGGACAACTTCGACAACGTGGAACTGGACAGGCCTCAGTTCCATGGAACTAAATCTCTGGAAAATGAATTTACTCAAGAGGTTATACTTTACTTTCCTGCGACGAAACGCTTGCTGAGATATACATTGTCATCTTTGGTTCTTTTAATGATGGTAAGTCTATTAAAATAACTTTTTTCTTGTAATAAAAACAAACATGCTCTGCTCATCCTTCCCACGGTCAATAATGCACCCCTCAACCAGGAGCACCCCGATGGGAGGTCACGGGAGGTCACTGTGACCTCCCAATAATTTCCGTAATCGGCACATTTTGCTGACGATTCGGCAATTTGAAGACAATATTGCAACATAGAGATTATTTGTTCTTTTTAGTTTTTAGAATTGTTTTTTGCCTCATGTTTTTTCTCACTAAAAGTTATGGATGTACGACATGTGTGCATGCTTGTATTTTATCATACGATAAAATTGGAAGTTTATTCTGCAAATTGATAATTTTCCATCTCCCAAAAGTTTAGTTCAGGCCCCTCCCCTACCCTCAATTGCTATGAAGTCCCCCACACACACCAATAACTAGACCAGACCCATCCCCAAAATGAGATCAAAACATTTTCAAATTACCCCATCTTTCCGTTAAAATTTCAATAGCATAGTCTGCCCCATAAGCCCTCCCTCGTATACATCACTGATAAATTAGCATCTACCTATATTTATGCACAGCAGGCCTGATTGTGCGAGTATTATGCGGCAAAGTTGAGCAATGTTTACAATAGCAGCCCTAGCTCACTAAGCAGAAGTCAAAGAAGAAGGGATTATTCTTCCAATTTTATGCAATTATCAACCATTAATTTAAATCACTTGATATTTAATTGCGTGCTCTGTTCTTTTTTTGAACCAGACCAAGGGTCGAGCAAACCCTTGACCCAGCACCCCCAGAGGTATCGTTTCACTTGGAGGACTTTGCGACCACGATATTTTTAACGTCTTCCAGCTACCATTAATCAAGACGGTGGATCTTTGTTCGGCTGGGATTGAATCCGGTTCCCTCCGGACACGAGTCCGACGCCTTACCGATCGGGCTACCACAGCCCAATGCATAGACACTTAAAACAACTACAACAATGTTTTTTCCCAAAATCGGAGACGCTCCTAAAACATTCCTGGGGATATACTTTGTCCTCCTATAAGCCTACGCCTATATGTATGGGCATGTGCACTGCAAAAAATGAACTGTTGTTTTTACAGTATAATACTAGCAGCCGAGGTTCCAATTTCAAACTGTAAAATGCACAGTGATAAACTGCAAAGCTAGCAATTTTAGTTTCTTACTATAAAGTTAACAATTTTAGTTTATTGCAGTAAAATTTAGCTGTATTATACTGTAAAAACAACAGTATAATACTAGCAGCAGAGGTTCCAGTTTAAAACTATAAAATTCACGGTAATAAACTGTAAAATTAGCAATTTTACAGTTTAGTACTGTAAAATTAGAAATTTTATAGTTTATTGCTGCAAAATTAGCAACTTTTACAGTTTATTACCATAACATAACTGTATTATACTGTAAAAACATTCATTTTTTACAGTGTGAGTGTTCGTGTGTGTATGTGTGTGTGTGTGTGTGTGTGTGTCTGCGCTCGCGTTTCCACGAAGGAAAAGCAAAATTTTCTATTTGAATCACGAAAATAGAATCCTCTCGCTGAAAATTTCACGAACGACACATTCGGTATTTGAAACAAAACTCTTAATCCAATTCGGCTATTTGATTTCTTACGAGAGCGACTTCACGCTTTAAATCGGATAAATAAATTCTTTGCAGGTAATGGTCGTGTACATCAGTATCTCTGCTGTTTTGGCTTTCAGGCTGACAATGATGCGGGTGTACTGTGAAGGCGATGAACTCTGCAAGTTTATGTATGGCACTGTAGCTGCAACATTACTCAACGTCTTGTCGATCATGATATTGGGAAAAGTAAGTATTTTGTCTAAGGGTCTTTGAATGCATGTCTACATTTTGTGGGCTGAGAGCTGTAACTACTTTTTGTTCATGAAAAAGAAATGACTGAATTGGCTGAAAGTAAACAAATAGGTTGTTTGATGATGAAGAAATTTTGGGAACTTTTTCTGTAATAAAAGAAAAATTAACCAATAGGACTCGCATTCATCGTCTTATTGGCACCATTTTGTTCTTGTCCAAGTCAAACATGTAATTGACATCGCCAACTGGCGCAATTCTTTCATTTAGGCTATCTTTCCCCATGAACGAAATATTAGGCAACTACAAAATTTATTTGTTTTCTTATACTAATTTACACTTCGAGGAAAGGTCAAAACAAATTATGTTTTTCACGATTTTGGGAAAATCTAAAGACTTTACTTAAGTAATATTAAATTAGCATTTCTGAATTTTACTTAATTAGAAATACATACTTCTCATTAAAAATTTTGTAGTTTTTATTGTCAGTTGTTAACAAAAGTGAGACTTCATATTTTATCAAATTTGTGATTACCTAGTTGTAGAGAGCACGATTTGTCTTGATAATTTGAAAGTATTATTTCATATATTTCAAGATCTTTTCATTAAGGTTTTGAAAGTTTTTGTTGAGTTCAACAAAAGTTACATAATACATTTTACCGAATTTGTGTTTGTTTTTTCTTAGTTGTAGAGCCCACGATTTTTCTTGCTACTTTACAAGTATGTCATTCCATCTGTTGATAAATTTTAAAAATATGAGAAATAGTGCATAATAGAATAATGTACATTTGCAACGACACATGCATGTCCTTTACAAATGAAGCTCCAATTGCGCTAATCTAAACTTTTCGAATTCTTAATATGTTGGGTTGCTTTCTATAAAGGTTTTAAAGGGAAATTGGTGACAATTGTGTGAAAGTCTTGTATTTCTATCTTTGAAATGCTTTTTTTCATGTTTAGTTTATATTTATTAACTTGGGACAAGAAACTATTTTTATAGTAACATTTCCATTTTTACTTAGTTCTACGAAAAGCTGGCTGTAAAGCTGACAGAATATGGTATGATTGTTTTTTTTTTTTTTAAATTTTTCATTTTTTAAAAGTTTAGTTACACATTAGAGATTAGAGCGTAAACTTTGTATTTTATCTCAAAATATTCTTAAATATTCGATATTTGAAGTTGTTGAAGTTATATGAAAAATATTTTATCGAAAAACTTACAATGGAAGAAAATAATCTATTTTCAAAGTGTGGTTTATTTTTCACATTCAAGCAAGCTAATTTTTTAAAACCCTCTATTATTATTATTATTATTAATACCGGGCAGAAAATATTAACTTTTATTAGAGTTAGCTTTAACATCTAACACGGAAACTGTTAATGTAGAAGTCTTTCTATAGTAACGTATTAATTCAAAGTAAATTGTCTTCATTAGTGAATAAATCATTGAACTCTAGATACAAGTATTTAAATCGTATTCTGAATTGCCTTGTGATCATATTGTCCAAACATAAAGCAGACTGGTGAAAGAGAAAAAAAAAATTTTATGAAACTCTGAAAACATTTTGCTTAAATGCAAATGAATTGACATTAATAGAAACAGAGCTAATTCTTAAAATTTCAAGAAAACAAGGCAATCGATTTCATTAGTTTAATATATAAATATTATGAATTTAATTAATTACTAATACATTTTTGTGTCTATTTTTTACAGAAAATCATCAAACACTCAGTGTTCATAACGACGCCCTCATACTAAAACTTTTTATATTTCAATTCGTCAATACATACGCTGCGCTCTTCTTTGCTGCTTTCTTAAAAGGGGTAAGTATATACTACACTGCAACCTTTCTTGACAACAGCATCGTGACGTCGCCGTGACGTTTGTGTGACGTTAGCCTATGAAAAACGAGCTAGATAAAACGTCACAGCCTACTTGGCGAATTAGAGGAGATCAATGACTGCTTGTGAGCTCTTATTGGCTCCGCCCATAGTGACGTTCAGTGTCAAGTTAAGTTGCATTTTAGTATAGAGATGTCGCAATAATACATAAATAAACAAAAAACAAACATGCGTGTGTGTGTGTGTGGCTGTGTATGTGTTGGAACGATACCTCTGGGGGTGCTGGGCCTAGGGTTTGCTCGACCCTTGGTTCTGGTTCAAAATTAGGAATAGAGCGCTCTTCAGGGCCCTATCCCCGGTTAAACCACGAAACTGTGGTAGGTACGGGGGACCCTGGAGTGTGAAATGAAATGTGTATGTGTTGGCGTTCTCAACTCTTCAAGCCTTAATCCATAAGACTACTGGAACTGTATTTCTCCCTCTCCATCAAGTACACTACATTCATCCGCTATTATAGAGCTCTTATAAAAATCTCATATAGCGACAAATTTTCAACACTCTTGCGGATATATTGTGCCATGCATCTAGTGGCGGATTTACAGGTTTGGGAGCCCGTCGCAATGCATTTTTTGAGCCCTCTAAGAGATGAACAGAAATACGAAAAATATGTTCATGAGCCTTAATGCATTCCCATTTAGTTCCCATTGTAGTGGGGATCCCTCGTAATTGCAACATGGTTAATCCGACACTGAATGCACATTATAGAGTTGTTGTCACAATTACTGATGAAAGACAGAATGGTTTAGTATTTCGTTGCCTCAAAGCAACAGTGAAATATCGTAAAACAACTCAGCTGTATTTTACTCGTAATAATTGTTGGGTTTATTTTAAATATCTTAGTTGCTCTGAGACAACGATTTTTCAGAATTCAGGAGAAATATTGTCTGTCTACAAATAAGCTACTGCGCAAACAATATCATTTCAAACATCCGATAAAAGTTCCATCGGTTGTTGTACTTCACAGCTATTTTTGAGGTAATCGATACCTCTGGGGGTACTGGACCAGGTGTTTGCCCGGATTCTGGTCGGAATCAAAAAAAAAAAAAAGACAGAGCGCTCTTCAGGGTCCCATCCCGGTTAAACCACGAGTTATGGCAGGTACGGGGAACACTGGAAAGGGAAGTAAAGCTATTTTTTGAGGCTCTAGTTAAACCCTTGTATTATTTTAAGCAGTTTGTGCAGTCATAAAAACCTTATATTAGTACTCTTTCTAGCATAGATTCTCTTGGATCACCGTGTGTATTAAAAAGATGTAAAGTTTGAATGCCAGTGCTTACGTAGCGTTACAGCGCTTTTCCACTTAAAAACACTACAACCGCGAAAATCGGCCAGTAATGCTTCAACTAAAAGTACAGTCTTTTCATGTCGTCCATTGCGAATTTTCCATTGTCGTTTCGTATTACATCGCTACGAAATTGATCGACTTTGATCTCTCGCGCCATCAAAGAAAGTAAACAGATGAATGGTTATCGGGCTGACGCGAAAGGAACGACGACGGGTGCTTTACGATAAAGATGGTCCGGTGCACGATATTGACTTAACGGAGACGACCAGGGTTGCCAGACGTCCCGGATTTCAAGGGACAGTCCCGTTTTTTTGAAATATTGTCCCGCGTCCCGGGGAACCTTGATACGGGACGGCTGAAGTCCCGTATTCTGGCTAGAAGCAGCATTTTACAAAATGAAACATTATTTTCAGAAAAAAAATAGAGTAAAACAAGAAATGTGAAATAGAGTGATAAGAAAATTGATTGAATTATAATATTTTCCTGTTCTGAAGTAATATTAGTGTTCTATTCATTTAGAGCAGAAATTATTGTGACAATCAACAAACCTTCATTGTAAAAGTGATGTATCTCCTTGTAAATGATTTTACTATCCCTTATGATATAAAAAGCCCTTTTCAATTTTTCAAGAAATATATGTGTTCAGCTACTATTAGTCACTAGATTTTTTTTTTTTGAATCAATCAATTTCAATCTTTTGAAATTTGCTTCGCTTCGCTTTTATACTAAAAGATGTAACTAAATGTTATTCCATTTAGCAAACAAATACGCGTTTTAAAAACTTGAAGATGCATAATTATTACAATGAGCAACAGAAATATAAATTACAGGGAGTTTTATGGCATCCTAAAGACCATCAAAACTTAGAAAGAATTATTGCAGCAGTAAAATCTAGTAGCAAATATGATTTAAAATAAAGGAATTTTCCGAGGTTATATAAGAATAATTATCATGGTCTAATATTGACAAGACTGTACAGTTTTTCCTCCAAAAATATTGAATACTGATTTTTTTAATTTGTTTTAGGTTAACTTCTTATAGTGAGTTCAAATAGTAAGGTTTAATTCTGCCTACTCAATTGTAATCAAAATTTTTGTTAATGACTCCTTAAAATTATTTTGAGTTCAAATTTCCCCATTGGTTCGTCTAGTTTTTTGAAAAAGTACATACTAAACATTAGTCATCAGTAGAAGCGACTATTATATCTCTCACGCAAGACAAGCCCGTCATTTGGGACATCAGGACGGGTGGTCAATGGCCTCCCCCTGGTTTTGGAAATTAATGTACTTACATATAAATGGGCGTGGCTTTTGCTTTTTTTGGTATAATTTACATTGAAATTTGGTATAATTTACCCCCCCCCTCCCTCCCCAAACGGCAAAATTTGAAATGACGGGCCTGCGTCATGAACACGGAAATACGAATTTTCACAATAATTAGTGGAAAACCTTACCCCAACAATATTCATGACAAAAAATAACCATGTAATGGTAAAAAAATGAAGTTTTTATTCATATGATCATTGTGTTCTTTTTTTCTTCGTTTAAATTTGTGAGAAACGTTTAATTTCAAAGTCAAGGTTGCAAAAATTTGAACTTTAGACTTCATCTCTCAACCCCCCCCCCCCCAAGAGCCTGTCCCGTATTTACAGTTCTTAAATCTGGCAACCCTGGAGACGACACACTCGGCATTGAATCGGTCGCTAGAAGAGCGCAAAGTATATGGGTGATTCTACGATCAATGCGTTTTTTGTGTCCCCAAAGAAAAAATAATCTGTTTGATTTAACACTCATTATATCACTAGTAGCCGCTATGTTTATAATTGTAGTGGTAAGGGCCAGATGAAATTTCAATTTTTGGGGGGTTTATCGATATCAGGGGAAAATGCGTTGCCAGGGGAGTGACACTATTGGCAGGATTCTGGTTTGATTTACTATTATTTCACTTATTTTTCGGTGTAAAATCAGAGTATGGACTCATTTCTATAAGACCTGTATTCAAAAAAAAATTTCGCGTTGTAATAAAATAAAAAAAATTAATCTTGAAAACACGACATGTTGCATACAAGTCGCACCTCAGATCCCAAATAAAAATACTTCCCGCATTATTTACGTTCATTCAAATTGCTTTCACAGAGGTAATTAAGATTTAAAAAAAAATTAATTGTGCTTATAACACAGTTTTAATGCATATTTACCCTTTTTTGGAACAAAACTGCCAGGGGAGTGACGCCAGATAAGTGACAAAATCACACATTACCTATAAAAACAACATCACGCGTTCTTCTTACTAGAATTTCACGTAAACCGTGATGTCTGCACACAATAAGCATTACATTATACATACGCACATTTAGGTAACGATGAAATATAAAAAGTTATACATACCAGGGGAAATACTACAGCGACTGGCGCATTAGGCTTTGAGGCACTTTCAACGAGCACCGATGCAATAATATTTGAATTTTTTTTAAACCACTTAGCTTACTTTTAACTTTACTCAGTATTACGCTGGTTATTCGCAGTCAAAGTCATTCTTTTGCATTTTTTATGCAAAATTTCAGTCTTTGAAGTGCGCCAGGTGAGGGTGACACTGTTGATATGGCCCGTTGAAAAGTGTATTTTTTTTTAAATAATAATAAAAATTCCTTCAATGTTTAATGATGAAATATGTTTCTCTGTTAATGAAAGTGTACGATTATGGCAGAAAACATAATGCCAAGTTAGCAAAACTTGAACGTCGAACATGTTTGTATAAAAACTAGTATTTGGACATTCCAGGGTAGTATACATTTATGACTATTTTCAGCTATAAATGCTAAAATAAAATAATTGTAGCGAATTAATTGGGTGGTCCATATAAAAGATAATAGTCTGTAATAATTAAGCATACAAAAACATTAATAAACTCAGTTTTACATGAAGGTTTTCCATTGGCCGTCTGAATTCAAATAGCGTAGAATCACCCATATCTTAATGCATATTGCGTGCGTAAATATCTGAAAGCGACAATCGTGTACAATTTATCGCTGTGGTTTCGATAAGTGGAAAACCACACTAATACGAATTTGGAACCTTAAAATGTGTCAAACTTGCAATTATACATTAAATAAGTTAATTTATTTTCATAACTAAATTTAATATTATGAACTCTCAGGATTTGGGACTCTTTTCTGGGATGTCCGTAAGCAAGCTGAATTCACCGAAGTTGAACGAGACTTCCACAGAAGGTTGCGACCCAAGCCAGGACAGTGCAAACTGCATGTTCCCTCTATCGTGTCAACTCCTGATTCTGATGATCGTCAAGCCTATTCCGAAGTTCATCAAAGATGTTATTGTACCGTAAGTAAAATTTGTCTTTAAGATTGATTGAGAGAATATTATGGCTTTTGCAGAGGTGGCGCTAGGAAATGCCCGACAGGGGGGCAAGCTTGCCCGACAGGGGGGCACAGGTATAATTAAAAAATTTAGTTACGAAAACTAAGTTTCTTATAATATGCAGTTATTTTGAAATTCAAGTCCTAAAAACGCTATTTTAGATTATCTTTAATTATGTAGAGGGGCAATGGTGCACTACACTGGATATATATATTTTTTTAGTTTTAAGTCTAAAAATCCCATTTGTTGGCAATTTTTGACTAAGTTGCAGAGTTTTATTGCAGATTTCTTAATTGGAGAGGGACCACGTGTGGTATAATTTTTAATCCGAACCACTTGTTCACAGTTTCTATTTTTGAGAAATAAAGCGGCTTCTTATTAAAAAAAGAAAAAAAAGTACAGGGGCATCATTTGGTTCGGGACTCTTCCCCGAAATATCCTTAAGACTCCTAAAAACGCAGTTATTGGGAGCCTTTGACGGCGATAGGGTAAGGGTTGTGGTACAGAGACTCTCCCAGAAATTATTCAAAATTGCCCCCAAAACAAAAATTTTATGTGCTTCTTTTCGACAACGTTTTTGAAAATCTAGTTGGCTTTATATAGGTGGTTTGTTTCTTGGGGGGGGGGGGAGTAATTTCAAAATTTCCTATTTCTTGATTTTTTCCCATTAAGAAAAACGAGAAGCCAACCTTTGTCAGATGGGGGAGGCGGCCCGGTGACCTAACTGATAAAAAATCGCCCAGTTTGACTCTCGGTGATGGCCCTGGTCAGCTGCCCCAATGAAGCAATCACGATTTTTATTATTGTTACTATTTATTTATTTCAACTGCTGCTCGCAAAGGTTTCTATGATGTTACTTTTCCTTTCGGTTAAAAAACATTCGAAAATAATATTTCTTTAGTCAGAAGTTAGATTACAGGAAATCCTTAACTAAGATTTAAAGATCACATTTCCTATCGAAATTTTACAGAAAAAAAAATTAATCATCTTGATTCATGTCTTTCTATAAATTTAATTTATTTTTTAATTCTGGGAAGGTTTTTCCCTTTTTTTACATTGCAAAATGAGATTGACGACTCCTTAAATGAAAAACTGGCAGGGGACCGGGAGAACCGCCCTATGTTGAAGAACTGCGCAACAGTGTGTTTCCATTTGTTTACCTATTTGCTTAAAATTCGAATCAAAGAAAAGAAAAAATATGTTTTCTAAAGTGCAAGAAAACTATTTTTTTTGTGCACAGTAAAACATTTAAAATTAATGCAGGTGCAATTAATTTTTACTTTAAGATCAAGTGTTATAAAGGCATTACAAACAACCAACAGCAGTTACATTCTGCTACTATCATTTAATATATATATGGAAAAATCATATAACGGTAATCTCATAATGCGACAGTTAATTAAAGCGTTTGCTACTATTTATAGATATGCTTTCCATTTATTGACATGTATTTTAAAACAAAGAACACATTCATTTTAATAAAAAAAAGGAGGGGAAATTCAAAACAAACCATAATAATTTCTGCTTGTTACCTTGTTGATGAAGGAAAACGTTTCAGTCCACCTATCATAAGGTTCAAAGACAACAGGAGATCCACACCACAAAGGAGAGCGACACGCCGATGATGGAGAGAAAGACCGGCGGAAAAAATTTCTTTCGACGAAAACGTCTTTCTTGCTTCAAGCTCCGCCAAAAATCACCCCCCCCCCCGACCGACACCTGTTACTCGTGTTACACTAATTAAAACTGTCTGACGATGCACAATCGTGCAATAATGATTCTGGCGACGATCGCAATTCCGGAGTCCTGCCTGAGGGAGATAGCCAGCCCCTTCACCGGGGGGGGGATGTCTTTTCCTTTCTTCCCGAGTATCATCAGCCCTCCTTGGTAATGGCAAAGGCTGAAGAGAAACACGTGTCTAGCGGCTGGTCTATCAGATTCTCAGAAAGTGACAATGACTTGCCACGCTGCTGGCGGTTTACGGGTGGGACCTCTGGTTAGAAAACGAAAGGGGAAGATTTGTCCTTTTCCACCTGAACAAAAATAACTTTCTCCAACAGAACTTACGTTCATCCAAAAGAGATACGATGGCAGCAACTCGATGAAGGTTCTCGTGTTCGAAATTAGTCTGGAAATTGCGTACTTAATCGAATAATGGGAATATCTTAAGAAAAAATTAAGTTTTTTCAGTTGAATGATTTTATTGACATTATTTTACTGGTCTGTCGGAATCAGAAGAGATTTCGGCACTTAGATTTCTGTCGGAAAATTTGATCGTCGGAAATTTTTTCCCCGACGAAGTTAGAAATTTTCCCCGATGGGGGGGCAAGACGTTTCCGACGGCGGGGGGCAATTGCCCCCCCCCTGCCCCATAGCTAGCTCCGCCACTGGGCTTTTGGTTTTAAAAATTGCCGGTGACTTTTGAATTATCGCCAAGCTTTTGCTGTTAAACATCTAAATCTGGTATAGTGGTAGTCAGAATTATACGGTTAATTGAAAACTACAGAGAACAAAAAAAAAATCTTATGACATAATTCAGTGAATAGAAATCCTTATGGAATTCAGCCCATTTCAAAATAGAAATTACAAACAGTTTGTCATTATTAATTTCAAAATGTCACAATAAAGCATGGACAACGTGTGTTTTGCCCCGAAACAACGTAATAATTCATAATTTCGCAGCATCATGCAAGTTGATAAATTTTCTTGAAATTTTTTATCCTGGCTTTTTCGCTGGATCAAATGAGTTATTGCTTATTTCAATATTAAACACCATTTTTTCATACTTCGTACTCCAGAATGCCTCACAAATATCCATTAAGTTTAGATTAAGATTTTTGGTCGCCAGTAAAGCAATTTCACGAAATTAGTATCAAATCAAGCAGTGATTTTAAACTTTGAAAACCATGTAATTAGGCATTATCGTGCTGAAACAATTTGTCTCCAATCGTAACTAACGGTGATTGTGGTGAAAAAAGTTATCTCCCAGTACATGAACAATGAACACATCTCTCAAAATTCAATCTCGACAGCACAAAAACTAATGGAGTAGTTTCTATCTTTCGCGAAACTTCCTCAGACTATTACAGAACCATCTCAGAATGTACACTTTGAGAAATTATTTTCCTTCGCATATACCGGACCATAAGTCGCAAAAATCATCTAGTATATACATATAATAAAATATCTGCCCCCGCCCCCTATTTTTTTTATCTTCGTTTTCATATTTCCGATTTATAATGCCTGAAGTAGTATTATTGAGATGTTAGAAATATCTATGTCAATGGCTGAGTGCTACGCTGCGCAATTCACACCGGTGAGCGAAGAGGAAGGTACTGTCCATCCATGAAAGCCGAGCCTAGCACACGCGAAACATTCCACTTATAAAAGAGGTGATGAGTTGTGAGTGAGAACGTTTCGAAGTTTTCAATTTAAACATGCATTTGCTATCCTTTTGACAAACTCAACTAAACTATGCATTTGAAATTAACATCGTTCTACGTAGTTTGATATGGCTCAAATGCTTCTTATTCTTCCCCTTATTGTTTTACCTATCACCCCTATTTTGGTAAGATCTGACGCATGAGTAAATACGCGGAAGGTTTTACCTAAGAAGATCAGACAGTACTTTAGGCTTCGTTGTCCTTTATCAGCATTTGCTGCCAAACTATTTTTTGAGTATCCTGTATAAATACAAAAGGGCAATTCCACCATTGCGGAGGTAAAAATCAAACTTTGAATATAATTGTTATTTTTTGTTATCAAGGAATCCACACCGAAATTCAGGAAAAACATATCAAATTTTACAAGAGAAAAAAAAATTAGATTTTTATACAACCAAATAGATTGTTTGTTCTGATCCCCGAGACCAGCAGAGCTAGATCAGGTCCATGAGTCTGTTCACCCGTAGAAAGTCAAGAGCCATCAAGGGGTTTTGGATAAGATCCAATTTAGAAAGCCCCAGACATGATAAAATATGCTCAGGGGAGGCCTGAGCAGAAGATCACTAAGTGCACAATTGTAATTACATTTGTTTAAAGTTTGATTGTTATCTCCGTAGTGGTGGTAGCCAGAGTCCAAAAAGCCAGAGAAACAAAAACATGTTTTTGCATGCAACCTGATATTCATCTTTCAGGGGATACAGGCGATTCTGCTTCTACTGCTATAAGTTGAGGAGAACAAAAGATGAAGAAGTTTCGGAACAGAATTTTTTGATGTACGAATTCTCAAAGCCATCTGCAGAAGATTTCACCCTCTTAGAATTCACAGAGAAAATAATACAATACGGATACCTCATGGTGAATATTGTTCCCTGTATTTTTTAACGCGTTTTAAAATTCCTCAAATCATTTAAAAATTTCGATGCATTTCGATACATTCATTACATGCGGCAATTTGACCTTGCTTTACACTCAGACCTTAGTATCAACAGAAAATATAGCTTCATAAAAGCAGAGTTTGTCAAACAGGAATCTCTAAAACCCTGGGTCCCGGAGAAAATGATTTAAGGCTTCCACGAGAAAACAAGGCTACACTAGTTTTCTCTAAGTAATAAAGAAAACTTTAGTTTGAACCAACAATGGTTGTATCTTAATTTTTTACTACTCTATGTTAATTAATAGTTAAGACATTTATTGATGTATAGGGTGTTTTTTTTCTTTGTAGTATGAAGTGGTTTAATCCTGCTGAAAGAATAAAACCAATTTTTTTTATAAACTTTGTCCAATATACTACAACACAATATGAAGGACATTTGGACATTGTCGATAATTTTGAGATTTAAATTATAATAAATATTATGAGTGCTCCAAAGCTGGAACTTTAAAATAGTGTCGATGTCCTCCTCCTGACTAGAACTTAGATTATCTTTTCAGATGTTTGCAACAGTCTCTACCATTTGGCACCGATACTATCTTTTGGTTATTTCAATATCCATTGACTTTCAGAGATAGATAACCTGGAGGGTTCACTCGTATGGAACAGAAGACCAATTCCGTATAGAGATAAACGACATAGGTTGGTATGTCAAAAATCAAGCCGTTTGTATGTGTTATATGCAACATTACGCATCACAGTATTATCAATCCGCTCACTCGCCCCCCCCTCCCGTTCCCTCCACTCCACACCAGGAGTCAAATACGCTCTTTGATGGGAAAAAGTTTATATTTACGTTATCTCATCAGACGGCTGAATCGCACGTTAACACACTAGTACATTATGAAAACGTTTGCTTAACATGATATTTTTAATCCGGTAATAAATGATTCTTACAAAATATAAAAGACGGATCGTGCTCAAATAACACTAACAATGTCGATACAAGCCAATCGAAGAAAATCTTAATGTTGCGTGCTTAATGGTCTACTTTTTTTGACTAGAATATTTGCTTCAGTTGTGATTTTTTTACTCAAAAAAAAGTCTTTCAAATATGCATTATACATAAAAAAAATTCATTTTTTCACGAAATTATTTTAAATAGTGTAATAGGTAATTTTTGGAGGGTTTTAGAATATATTTGATCACTCCGTAAATAGAGCATACAAATTTGCTTTAAAAAATCCTTATAAGCATAAAAAAGTAACAACTACGGAACAATTATGAAATTAAATAATTGTTCCAAAATTGTTATTCTGTCTGCAATTGCAAGAAAAAAGAAGCTTCTTCATCACTTATACAAATGTAACCAAAGTAGGCATACAACAGTCAAATTAACTGTCAGAAAAAAATAATTAGACACCTCTTGTTTGTTGACATAAAATTTAAAGTAACCAACGAAGAACTGAAGTTATAGGAACTACTTTACTTAGTCTTCTTGAAAACGTTACTAGATTGAATGTTACAGATTATTTTATTTTTCGAAATGGCTGTAAGATAGTGAGCGATACGAAGCATAGAAAATATTAGAACATGATGGAGAACAAATTTCAGCAAATATTTTTAACAACTGATAAATTATATGTTGATACGTTTCAGTACAATCCTAAATCACATCTTATGTTCTAATAATTTGAAGCTAGGATGTGTAATATTTTCTTTCTTGTTCCAAAGCAGAATATTTTTGAACCCTTTATAAAACACCTTTGTGCAAACAATTGATACTTGATAAAACCGAATTAAAATGAATAATCCATTAAAAATAAATTTAATTGGTAATGATTATTGAAATTGATGACGAAATGTCCGAAATTTTGGACATGGTTATGCCATTTTCGTGAAAATGATTATCTACCACTTAAATTTTCAACCACTGGCAGACACAAATAATTATAAGGGCAATTCTCTGTAAACTGGTAATTGGCTGTCCGGACTGAGTATTTTAAAAATAATAAAGTGTAATAAAGTAATTATAGCTCTTAATACAAGTAAAGCATTAATGCTTTGTGGCCCAATTGTATTTGGAGTGATAACAATTTAATTTTTTTTCTAGAAATTATCTAAGCGCCAAAAACACAGTCCCCTGGCTGTCCCAATCCCATAGTCTAACTGTTAAAGATAGTATTTCAAAAAATCTATTAACACTACATAAATTTGGCAATTAATATCTAAAAATAGAATAATGAAGCTATATTTTTCTTATGAAATAAGGTCTAATTACGTATATCTAAAACTTAAAATTGCCGTGTAAATTCTGTCCGGAGTTTTTTCAAACAGTCCCCTGCAACAAATTCCGAGCTGTAAAACGAAAAATCTATAACTTTTGCAAATTCTTTTTGGCAGGAAGTTTAAAGTAATCAGTGTGAATTTGCCAAAATCGCCGAGAACGGTGTTGAAACGGTACTTTGCTTAGTTTGGGAGCCACATTTGTGATGGAAGTATGCATCAGGGTCGTTGCGAAAACAGTCCTCTGGGAAGTGATTTCATTAATGTCAATTAATTTAATTATAAAACATATTAGTTATTATATCCAGGATTTGTGCCTAAATTTATAGGTAGTCTCGTAACTAATTATGTTCCAATAGTTTTGCAGATATTACGCAACAAAGAGCAAAAACACAGTCACCTGGCACAGTCCCCTGCCTAGTTATACTAGGCGGGGGACTTACCCCATATCATGATTTATCAGAAAAACACAAACTTCAATTGGCCCTCTTTCAAACCAAAGTAATAGATTCACTTTCTGAGCAATAGTATTATAATTATACGAACATTTCAAAAAACCGTGCCCGGACAGATTTCGTGTGAAAAATGACGAGTTTACAGAGAATCGCCCATAACAAATGCCTCTTTCCATATCCAAAATCTAATCACGCAAAACGTAGAAAATTTAGCAGTACTCACCTCTTAAAACACTGACGGTAGAAAAATCGTTCTGTTTCGTCAAACAGTTCAAATGTGATGTGTGCAGCATTTCGTTTCGTTTCGTTTGGGGCTATATGCCCAGGTTTTTGATGAGGACTACAATCTAGTATCTTTCCTCCATTACACATGATTTTTATTACAAATATCTTGTACAGACAAGGTATGAAAGAGTTACATCACAAAGGAAGGAAAGTACATCCGGAGCGAGGGTGGGAGTCGAACCCACCACACAGACTAAAAATGAATAGACCGCGCATCTCCCGATGAAACAGTGGATGTCAGTAGCGCTAAGATATGTCACGTGATCTACAACGAAATCCTCTCTTTCTCTCTGACGATCTGGAGCGTTAAAATTTTTGGCGATCATTTGCAAGCTGCTGGTAGACAAATGCTTCCTTGCACTTTCCGATCGCTCGATCATTCCGATAGCTTCGCGAGACATTTGTTTATTTGCTGCTTGCAAGTTCATCTCCGACAAACAATCCATGGCACGAAATAGAAAAATAGAATTTTCTACTTGTTTCAAATTAGGTTTCAAAAGTTTTTTTTTCTTTGGGAAGGGGAGGGGTGGAATGCACCAAGTATAGTTTCAAAAAAGCGATTTCAAGACTTAAACTTTGAAGGTTTTGAGCGATATTTAAAATAAGCAACATTTATCAAAAATCCAGGGTGATATGCATTACTGTTTGAAAACAGGCAACATGCCGGAACTCTCTCCCCCCCCCCCCCACACACACAGATATAAAAATTCTGACAGATCTTATACCAGCATTTGTCAAAGGGTGTTTTTATTTTAACACAAGCATCTATTTACCTTTTAATCTTCGCAAAATATACCACTTTCATTAAAATCCTTAATGAACATGTACTTCGAAAAGAAAAAATTTGCTCAAATATTAGTCCTTAAAATCTATATTTAGAATATTAATTTGTATGTAATATTCATAACGATATCCCACGAGAAAGGGACACTTCTCAAAATAGTTTTGAAATCCTCTCTCGATCTGTAATAAATACTAAAATTGGCTAAACTTTCATCAGGTGGTAGGCACTGGCCCCCATATGGGGGGGGGTGGCGGGGGGGGGGGGCTCAAGCCCTCTCTTAGAAACTAGAATTCTCTAACTTTTAGTACAATTTGTTCAAAAAAAATTCATAACTTTTTCAACCATCAATCAATAAGTAACTATAAAAGCCAAAATTAAATAACTTTAATCTTCACTGAAACTTCTTTACAGGAACAAAATATCCTGCTAAGCTGTTGGAAAACTATCTGAGACTCCCCCCCCCCCCCGCCTGAAATTGCGAGAAATAATCTTTAAAAAAGCCATTGCTTTACGGATGTACAAACAATTGATAATTAGTTACACATAGTTCAGTAGAGAATGAATAAAAAAAACGTCATAAGTAGGGGAGGTGATTTTTTAAAAATGCAATTTTTGAGACATGCCCTTTCATTCTGCTTGTGCGGTATAAGGTCGTACCGACAGATGAATAGTGCAAAAAGGTCGAATTACGAAAAATAGAGTATTTCACTTTTGCTGTAACTTTTTCCAGAAAGAAAGGGCAAATACTTCTAATTGAATAAAAT
The DNA here is from genome assembly GCA_038373865.1 of Uloborus plumipes. Classification (NCBI taxonomy): domain Eukaryota; kingdom Metazoa; phylum Arthropoda; class Arachnida; order Araneae; family Uloboridae; genus Uloborus; species Uloborus plumipes. Next base: position 5,177 of record JAXGGA010003680.1, on the reverse strand, counting down.
GTTTAAATGGTAATTTAATGGCATTTAAATCAAGGCTTTACATTCCCCACAAACTATGCAAAAACATTAATTTGTTGAAATAGAACTTATTAAAGTCACAGATTTACACTATCGATGAGGATATGGATTCCTTTGCATTCTGTGTGATCAAAGATAGCAAGCGAAAACGCTCAACTAAAATTGTTAATTTTGTTCATAAAATGTTACTCGCCAAAAAAGTGATAAAAATCTTTCTAACTCTATTTTTAACAATTAAAGCAAGAGTTTTGAAAATAACTGAGATATTATTACAGACTAAACTTACCTATGGAATGTTATTGGTCCTCCCTTGACCGATTTTTCTTTGCATCCAAATGCACAACATTTAGAAACCATTTTATCTCAAAACAACAGTTCATCTCCATAGAAGTGCATGCTATGATCCGCTGCGGTGGTTGTAGATCACGTGGTTAAAGCCAGGTAGGTTCTGGCGGCGGAAAGGTTACCACACACTCTCTCTATGTATCTTACAGCCTTATTCACAATCACGGCTTGGCTGCAGAATAATCCCGAAATCGATCTATCCTGCGATCCAGATCCATCCTCCGTTCTTACAGCCTTATTCACAATCACGAATTGGCTCCGGAATAATCCCAGGATTGATCTATCGTCTGTTGCGGATCAGGCCACCGTTCTTATTCACCAACCTCGGATAGATGAATCGAGAGATTTTCTAGACACAGATGTAAAAGCTTCTCTCATTGGCGGCTTTTGATCAGGTGACGTTGACGACATTCCCATGATTCCTAGTCGCCCATCATGGCCGCCAATGTTTTCCGGAAGCTGACAGATCTTTGTTATTTTTTATATTTTTTTCTAACCATCAGAGCTTTCCTCAACTTATGTATATTATATATCTTGGGAAACTGCATCTTCAAAAAAAATTTCATTCAAAAATATTAATTTTAAGGTACTTAAATCAATTAAAAACTCACTGTAAGTGAGAAATTTCAACAGCGTCCATCTTGGGCCACCAAGAATCTATGCAGTTCTTAAAAATGTTTCTGAATTTTTCTACCGTTGTTATCACGCTACTTTTTCGTCCTAAGATGCATATTACCGGCTATTTTCGCAAGAAAAGTAAGGAATCAGAGGGATATTTAGAAATAAAAACATCATATCCGCCATGTTTGTCTTTTCCTACATGTAAAACGTGTGGTAGAGAGTATAATCGCGGAATTAAACCGCCAATATTGGCGGCTCAGATTCGAGGCTATATTTCGCTGTTTGTAGGCAAGAATAATCGTCCTTTTGCGATTGTGAATAACGATTTCGTGCGAATCCTGGGATAATCTTCAACAGTGGCAACATTGAAGGATTATTCGTGTTTGTGAATAACGGTGTTATTCACCTTAGATAAATGAATCGCGGGATTACTCAGACACAGATGTAAGAACTTCTGTAATTGGTCGCTTTTGATCAGGTGACGTTGACGGCATTCCCATGATTCCTAGTCGCTCATCATGGAAAAATCATGGCCGCCAATGTTTACCGGAAGCTGACAAATCTTTATTATTTTTTATATTTTTTTCTAACCTTCAGAGCTTTTCACAACTTATGTATGTTATATATCTTGGTAAACTGCATCTTCAAAAAAATTTTCATTAAAAAATATTAATTTTAAGGTACTTAAATCAATTAAAAACTCACTGTAAGTGAGAAATTTCAACGGCGTCCATCTTGGGCCACCAAGAATCTATTCAGTTCTTAAAAATGTTTCTGAATTTTTCTACCGTTGTTATCACACTACTTTTTCGTCCTAAGATGCATATTACAGGTTTATTTCGCAAAAAAAGTAAGGAATCAGAGGGATATTTCAAAATAAAAACATCATATCCTCCATGTTTGTCTTTTCCTACATGTAAAACGTGTGGTAGAGAGTATAATCGCGGAATTAAACCGCCAATATTGGCGGCTCAGATTCGAGGCTATATTTCGCTGCTTGTAAGCTGGAATAATCTTCCGTTTGCGATTGTGAATAACGATTTCGTGCGAATCCTGGGATAATCTTCAACAGTGGCAACATTGAAGGATTATTCGTGTTTGTGAATAACGGTGTTAACTCTGTGACCCACCATCGATAACTCTGAGATGCATCTCAGAGTTATCGGCTACACGCCTTAGACCGCTCGGCCACTGAGACCCCTGCAGCATTTATTCTATTCTATTCTAGAAGTCAATAAACTTCGACACACATGAGGACTGCGTACTATGCGCCTTGCCTCCACAGATAGTACAATACAGATTTTATTGAAGGAAAGAATTTACAGCACAGAGAAGGAAGTTACACCCAGGGCAAAGGCGGGAATCGAACCCGCGCCTCTTGAGATTACAAACTGACGGGCAGACCCACTGCGCCGGTGAGCCCCCCCCCCCCCCCCTGCAGCATTTCCACACTCAAAACACAGATGAAAATCAAATGCTGTTTCCAAAAGACATCACTGAAATTCGTACGAATGAAATTCATTAAGAAAAAAAAACGTGGAGTTGCTTAACCATTTCGAGAAAATACCTATGAATTCTTCAAAACACACAATCAACAAGTAGGATGAATTAAATTCAAAGCATTATCGGCCATATTCACCATCACGGATTATCTGCGGGAGAATCCGCGGATAGAAGAATCGCGTGATCCAAGATAATCCGCCATTCTTATTCACCAACCGCGAATAAATGAATTGCAGGATTATTTAGCCACAGATGTAACGTCTTCTCCTATTGGTTGCTTCGGATCACATGACAATGTTTATAATCCGCCGATTGCACTGCGCGGAAATGCATCCATTTCAAAATCATTGATGATGGGTGTGATTGCCCTATCTCTCGTGGTTTGGCTCTGCACGTTGGAACCCAAAGCATTTACGATTTCTCGAACAGTTCCTTTGTTGAAGCGGTACCTGTTCGCAGATTGAAAAAAATCAATTTGTTTTCAAAAAATGAAATAGAATGTGTTCATTTTTAATATAAATCAAAGTGTTTTAATCTAAATTATATTGTTTTGATCTGCATGAAAAAAACCTATTAAAATCAATTTCAAAAGGACTATTTTTCTACTTTAAATTAAAAAATTCAAAATTGTTAATTTACGTAATAGTAGTAATACTGTCATAGCTATTATACAGTGTGCTTTTTTTTTTTTTTTTTTGAGTTAATGATATTGCAACTTCCTTTTTATTATTCAGTAACACTATTAATCTGAAGGTAACAATAACAACAAGTTTATAAAATGTTATGTTGCATAGCCACATCAATAGTGCAATATGCAGTGCTTAACTGTTAATATATAGCAGTGCGTAACTGTTAATAAAGTAGTGCCAATAGACAGATATGCGATATTTGTGCACTCTAATGCACTTATTTTATTCATAAATATAATTTTAAATAATAAATTTCAGTTAAGTGTTGAGTTCTAATTAAAATTATGAATGACCGAATTCTATACCTTTGCCGAAAATCCACTTCATCCAGAGTTTCCAAACTATTTTCTCTTTGGTCTGGGATGAACCTTGCCCTCCGTTCAATAATTTCAAAATCTTGGAGGTCCTGCAAATCTTCTAGATCATCAGCAGAAAGATAGGGTTGGTTAGGGTAAGGTGGCCCCTTTTTAGAATAGTTCGTTTTTAATGCCTTATATAGCTGCTTTAAAGCAAAACAGTTTAAACTTGTTGACTTATTTTATCTTGGACATTATTAATAAACACAAGTTCAGCATTATTTCCTAAAAAAAAGCTTTGAATATTTTCACCTATCGTATTCTTTAAAAAATGATGTGGGGACCCACTTACCCCCCAGGAAGGGGTAAGTGGGCCACCCCCCATTTTTTTATGTTTAAAGTGAGCATAATCGTTCGCCATTATCCGCCATGATGTATACAAGAGAAATAAGAACTAAGTTCTTAAACAGCACGTTAAACAGGTGGTTAAGAGTATAATCGCGGAATTAATCCTCCAAAATCGGTGGATAGGTTTCGAGGTTACAATCGGGTGATTATATTCCTGAATTATCTTCCGATTGCGTTGGTGAATACCGCTGTCGGCCGAATCGGGAGATAATCTTCAACCGTGGCAACATCGGTGGATTATCCGCTATTGTGAATACGGCCGTATACTTCGAACAAAATGCAGCACGTTGGCTAACTGGTAACTCCAAGCAGTTGTTCAATTTTGTAATAATTAAAACATCTCGTACATGGCAGTAACTTTTATGCTAGCATCGTACAATTAATTGAGATTAGTAGAAATGGTTTCAACCTTACAGACATCACTAATTTTTAGCTTTCAATTAGCAATTAGGAATGTAACTGTTTCAAACATTTCTGTCCTCATTCTAAGGCACTATTATACTGTACTTTTATTCCTTTTATGCTTCCCATATCATTTTTCTTGATGAAATTTCAGGTGTTGGCTGGCAGCAAGTTCATCGCCTTTTTTTTTTTTTTTTTTAGATGATATTTTTTTTTAGAGATGACGTTTACCATACATTTACGTCATCCATCTTGTCTAATAGTCAAAGAGATCCGACTGCCAATGGGGAGGTTTCGGGTTTTAATCACAGCTCGAGCATGGCTGTACTTTCGCTCTCTCTCATGTCCTTGTCCTTTCATGGTGTGAATGTGTTGTCCTGAAAGGTTACCTACCACATAAACGGGCCCATATGGCATGTGTGTCTGAGATAAATTGGACTTCCACCTTAATGGTGCTCTGTAAAAGAGGAAATCGAGTGGTTTAAGAACTAACCAACCAATATATTTACGGGCGGAAACAAGTGTCTTGAAAGTTTTTGATGAAAAAATACTTCAAGCGTGAGTACACAGGCCCGGTTAATGGGGCAGGCGAAATATGCCACCGCCTAAGGAAGCAGATCTGATGGACGGCGAATTTTGTGAATGTAAAAATAAAGAAGATTATATATAATATGTTTCAGTACCTTGAGTACGCTTTTCCACTTACTGATACGATAGCGGTAAATCGTACACTAGTGTACGGTATTGGCGAAAGCAAAATACATCAACATATGTTATACGCTTTTCTACATCCAATTTAAAGACTACTGTGTAGTCTCCGTTGGGCTGATATCGTTTATCACTCCATTTTCATCGGAAATCACCCGTCGTTCATTTCGCATCGGAACGATTTATC